>PVJS01003059.1:0-78516 GCA_004027185.1 Glis glis
AGCCAAGAGACTGCAGTGACAAGTCTTTCCTGGCTGCCTGCACCATCTGGCGCTGTGCCAGCTGCGAATGCATCCCTCTGAGTTCTTGGCAGGTCAGAAGGAAGAGCTAGCACCCAGGAGAAACTGGCAGAGGTTGCAAAGAATGTGGCCCTTGCAGTGTGTATGAGGTCTTGTGTTCTCAGAGAGGTATTCTTCGGGGCACACCAGGTTTCCTGTTCAAACACAAGTGAACACCTGCTCCCAGAATCTCCCATTCTTCGTCACATTCTTCCACTACGTTGTTCAGTTTTATTAAGTCCAAAGCTGAGTGCCGGAAGGAAGGTTCCACTAGGACCCATCCTCTCAGTCCTGCCTAAAGTTAATTTCTCACTCCTTATCCTCCACTGGTCTAATTTCCAACGGCACTTTATTTTCTAATTAAAAATAAATAAAACAGCATAGATGACATATTTATATTAGGTATCACATTCACACTGGTTCCAAGAATCTGCAGCAATAATCACTGGGGTGTCTCTTCTCCAAGACTCAGCCCACACATTCAGCCTCCCAACTCTCTTACCTTCCAGGAGCTGCTTAAGCCCATGTGCTCCAAACCAGGACAGGTGTTACCTCTAAGTCCCTAGGTAATCTTGACCTGTCCCTCTCCAAGCAGCTGAGCTGGATTCCTTCCAAGGAACTGAGAACCAACCCACAGCCATAGAGTGATGGATTCAGAGTTTCCAACTCTCCATCAGTCTCACTATATCAAGCACCTCTGCCACAGAGTTCAAAGCAGTGGCAAGAGACATGTGGATCAGGGTTCTTTGGGCCATTGGACCCAGTAGCTCCTGACAACCTTCAGCTCACTTGTTCTTTCTGCAAGTGAGTTATTCGTTTTGTTATTTTAAAGTTTTTTTCATATATACACATTTCCATCAGAAAGACCCAAGAAACTCTGATCAGAGAGTGTATCCCAAGAAGGATGGAGAAGAGGCGACATCAAGGCATGAGCTAGTACCCCAGACCACCTGGGGATGGTGATACTGCTCAAAGCATCTCTAAGCACAGGTACAAAAATAAAGCAAACTATGACTTCATATAGATATATAGATATATAGATAAGATAGATAGACTTTATATAGGTTTTCTTTATATTTATATATGTGTGCAGAGGGCACGCACCCCTGCTCATCCTGCCCGGCTTGCATTCCTTGCCCACCCGCTCCCCGCTCCCCACGTGGACCACTTGCCTGAAGCTCCCACTGTTAATCACCACTATTGCATCTGATCCTTCTCCCCATATAAGTCCCCCTCTCTCCTTAAAATAGAACAAATTATTTATATTTATATAATTTTATATACAATATCCATAAAAATACACTCAGGATGGTGTATTACTAATTAGACCCTCCTACAAAAACAGAAGTTGTCTAGCAAAGAAAGAGCCAACCAAAAAGAGGGTCTCCTAAGCCTGATGCTGCTCAGGCAAAGCAGTGTGTCCCTACAAATCTCTTCACACACACAACATGCACACACACACACACCACATACACATCACACACTACCCACACCACCCCATACCCGCAGACATACAATACACATACAGACACCATACACACTATACACACACACACACCACAAACACACACCACACATACAGATACACACACTACACACAAACACAATACAGGCACTCACACAGACACACACCACCATTACTTCCTGAACCCAGGAAAAGAACACTGGTATAGAGAGCTGTCTGAGGGTTAGAGACCAGAGAGATAATCTGATACCTGCAGAGGGACAAGTGAGATAATCCCACTTCTCTAACCCAGCCAGGACCATGTCAACTCATGACAGGTCTCTCATTGTTCGCAGTAGGCAATATAAAAACTCGTTAATAGAGTGATTGACAGTTTCCCTTCCAATGATTGCGAAGGAGGAGATTTATTTCCCTCCATTAGATAAAAAGTTTCATAAATCCCTAAGCCAGAAAGAAGCAAAATGCCCCTAAGCGCTCATCACCAATATAAGAAGCATCAGGCATTTGTCCCTACCATCTACTTATGTGAAAACCCCAAAGGTTGCCCAAACACATGCTAGCAGTATTTCTAAGGCTGCAAATGCAAATCCCCCTCCCCAGCCCAATCTCTTTGCCATCCCCCATTCCCTTCCCCACCCAACCACCTCCCTGTCATAAACCATGCACAAGTCCAAGATCCCTGGAGCCATACAGAAGTGGGGGAAGGAAGGAAAGGGAACCTAGCTGGTGTGTATATGGGTGGAGAGGGAGAGTTTGCCCTAGTGCCCAAATTAAATCCAGAAAACCCAGTGCCAGAGGGAAATGGGATTGGTGGGGTCCATTTCTTCAAGACCCTGAAGAAAAACAGGCCCACGCAGCGATTCATGTCACCAACTAGTGAGATAGGAGAGGTAGACCACCACAGCACCAGGGAAGGGAGCTGAGAGTGTGTATTACTTTGGTTGAAGTCCTCAATCTAGGTCTCCCAGCCAGAGGTCCAAGGCTGATAACATCAGCTCTCTTCAGAATCCCTAACTACTGCTAATGGCCCACTGCAGAAGAGGATGCCCAAGCGATTTCAATGACTGGCTGCTGCACTACCAAAGTATTTAGCAATCAAGATACCCTGACTCTTCCTCCCCTAAGGCATGATCAGCCATTAATAACATTTGCACTGATGCTTAATTTTCCTTATCCTACACAGAAACTCTTAGGGCCTAGGGGTGTCTTTGGAGCAGACTCAATCAACTGGGAATTTTTCTATCAGCTTAAAACAAGGTCACAAAAAAACTTCTACCCTCTTAGCAACCCAACACACAAAACATCTGGTGGAAATGGTATATTTGCTCCTGAAAGACTTATTTGAAAATATAGACAAGGACCCAGAAATAAGGCTCTGGACCTGTGCAGATTCACTATCAGTCAGAGAGAGGGGTGGTAAAGAGACACCCCTAAGCCAACATCAAGTTGGTGTGAGTGCTAAAGTCCAATCTGGGCTTTGATCCTTGTTTTACTGACTTCTTCTAAAGAAGAGATTTTTAATTCTGCCTCTTGATCCAAAAGGAAGCAGAGTTGAAGACATCGAGGAGGAGTGAAGAGTGGCTGGTCTCTTTCACCCTCCCACCTCAGCTACAGACAGGTGACTTTAACTTACCAAAAGAAGAGAAATGAAGACTAAACCTCTAGGCATAAAGCCACTGTGTAGCTCCATGGCCTGAAGGAATCTTCAATACCTCAAGAAGAAGGGGTGACAAATGCAGGTACCAGGCCCCAATTCCTCCTCTCCACCATCATCACCAGATTCTCATGAACATTTTCAGATAATGGGCAAGGAAGAAAGGTAGCTTGCCACTTCTGCCTATGAGAACAAACACACTGAGCTCACAAGAATGACCCTTCCTTCTCCATTGACCAAGAGCTAGTGATATGATGAGCATTTCAAGACAAGTCTCCCGGCTTTAGACCTAAGCAGCCCCCCCCAAAAAAAACCAAATAAATAAAGCTAAGTACATGGTGAAGATGTCCATGTTTGGGCACTTAGTGTTTGAGGCTAATTCTAGAAGAAGCAAGGAAGTCCAGCTAAGAGCAAGATCTCTTCCAAGTTCAAAGACAGTCTGTGTGCTGGGCCCCTACCCACATCTGTTCTCAGCGGCTCTATCCCCTCCCACACCTGCCTCACATGCTGCTCAGGGCCACCCCTCCTCAGCCTGTCCCCCACCAAGCAATCACTGTTTTTTCTTGGGATGGTCCCCCTAGTGTGGACACTCCACTGTTTGGGACATGGTGAGGATGATGCCCCCTGGTTTGAGACTTATCATTCTACTTCTGGGTCCCTGCTCCTTACTTCAAAGACTGGTCGAACACTCAATGCCCTTTCCAGCCTCACACACACCTGGTAAAGGATCAGGCCTCTTCCCCATGCTCAGACTCTCTAACACCCCCTCCTGAAATGCCCCCGCCCCATCAGTGACCATATTCAATGTAGAACAAGCCATTAAGACACCTCCACAGCCTTCTCCAAAAGCAACAAATGCAGCCACGTGGGGCTCTGAGCCTTCATCTTTCTAGAGTTTGTTCTGACTTTATTTTGGAGAAGACACAAGAGGCAGGGCTGAGCCAAGGAGCACCAGTAGAATGCTCAGGGGTCCCAGAGAGAGCTCAGGAGCCTCCCCACATTCCTGCCATCTCTGCCCTTTGACTTTTTCCTACTGTTCCCCCAAATCCCTGCAGTGCCCCCAAAGCTCCTGTACATGCAAGCAAAGCAAGCCCATGATTAACCATTAGCTTTTCTTTTCCTAGGGTTTTCTACATTATTAATAAAATGTACTTTATCTACAATTCTTCCCCAGCCCACCCCCAAACCCCAAAAGGCTTTTGATACTAACAAAATTGAAAGAAACAGCTCTAGCCACGCACACCTCAGCTCCAGATTCAAATCCTGGGCGGTGGCAAAGATGTCCTGATGCTCTGTAGCATGTTCCTCTCCTGAAGCTACTGTTTGTCAACCTTGCCAGGAAATAAAAGGGTTTTTTTTTGAAATAAGGAAATTCCACATCTGAACCTTACCCAGTTTCCTATATATGAAAAGGGCAGGAGAATAAACAACAAAATCTGTTTAACCCCAAATATTTGAGATCACAAATAGAAAACAAAGACAGAGAACATGGAAAAATATCAACAAGTACTAACCCCTATCCACCCATGCTGGAGACTTCCCCCAAGGGCATGAGCATGTGACCTAGACCCCTCCTCAAAAGAGGGTGAAGACCCTGCCAGCCCTTTGGGATGAAGGAAGCCCTTCCTGCCTCCACTCTCTTGAGGAAGGCTGCCATGGAAAAAGGAGGCCAACAGGCAGGGTCTGTCGCTGGGCCATGGCCACCAAGGACAATCCACACACAGGACTCCACACAAAACTGTGAAGCCCACTGGTGGCCAACCATTAAATAAAGAAACAGTATTCACCTTCTCCTCCTTATTGCTCATATTCTTTCCCTAAACATTTGCCATTTTTCTGGCCCCTCAGAGAACCATTTTACCTTCTTCCTGGTCTGTGGATCACCTAACACTGAAAACAGGCAATGTTTCCAGCCAAAATGCAAAAGGAAGAGGCAGAAAAGTATCTGAGATACAAGAACAGGTTTTGATCTGAGTTACTTCTACTGCAAGGCTACCAGACCCTAAAGCAGGGAGTCTGGAAGACATGTGATCTCCCACAGAGTGGAGGGTGAAAGTCCTAGAAAGCTTAATAGTGGTCATTGCCATGTTCAAAGGCAGAATGAGGAAGGACGTTGGTCCCTAGAAATGGAAACACCCCCGTCATCCATCTGTTTCCAACCGGACTGTCACACGTGTGCCCACACCCAGCATTTAATGTGACACCTTGACCCTCATCCCATGGAACAGAGAGGATCATATTTTGCTGATTTCCTTTGCAGTCCTTAAAGAAAGGACTAAAATTGCTCCTGGGGGTGCAGGAAGGCTGCCAACCTCCAAGGACACTGTCCCAAGAAGCGAGCCCTCTTGGGAGAAGAATGAGTCAGAGGCCACTGAGGAGTAGGTAGACCTTGTGTCCCTTCTCAGCACTAGGGACACCACAGCACAGATGCCACTCAGTGGCCAGCAAGACACAGCTCCCACCATTTGGTCTGGTGTGCTGAGGTAAGGGCACTGCCCGAGGCAAGAGAAGATGAAGGAGTCCGCACCTTTGGTAGCACAGGGCCCTGGAAAGCTCAGCCACAGGCTGGGGCACCTCAGCCCGCAAGGGTGGGGACACCCTGTGTGACATCCTAAAGAATCAAAGCCTTCCACCTCAACTTCTCCTCTTCTCTTCTAACCTCAAGCCTAGACAGCCTCAGGGCCTAGAACTCCCAGAAGGCTGCTCAGAACAGTTGGCCAAATGCATCCCAAAGCCCCTCGGCCCTGACGCACCACATTCACATTCCCCTGCAGGACCTGGGCTGGCCATCCCTCGTGGAGGGTGACAGGCTGTGAGAGGGGGACAAAGGCTACAGACTGACCGCTGTGAGCCCCCACATTCCACGCAGATATTTCAGGTAGGCCTGCTCCCCACCTTCCCTGGGAGGGATGCTCCAGGGAGCAGTTCATTGTGGCACAGTGGCAGAGGTAGTACCGCCTCTGAAAAAACACAAAGAGTTGCCCAACTCCACTCCTTCAGAGTAGAGAGCTACTGCCCATGGTCAAGTAGAGTCCATCAGCCAGAGGTCTGTGTTCCACCCTAAGGGTGCACAGCCTAGGCCCAGAGCAACAGGACTCTGCCCTCTACACCTTTTTCAGCCATGTCCAGAAATGAATTGTGATGGTGTGGGTCACGTGGCGGAGCATCAGTAGAGTTGGTCCCCGCTTAATGGGAGAGGGAAGGAAGCACCAGGGCCTGGCTGGCAGAGGCAAAGTCCATCCCCCAAGATGGAAGCTCCCACAAAGGACCGACTTCCCAGCCCTTGGAGGCTACACCTCGCCAATGTCAAGGCTGAGCCATTGGCAGCTGCATCAAGACTAGTAGAAGCCATCTAGTGCTTGATATGGCTAACACACAAGCAGGTAACTGGGGAGAGGTGGATATCCTCAAACCCACCAAGACAGCAGCACCAAGAAGAAAATACTTCAAGGAACCTGGCAGCCCCTGTTATCCCAGGCCAGGCCAGAGGAGTAGCCTCCTATACAAGAAGAGGTGGGAGCGGGAACTGGTGCTCTCCCACCCCACCCTCTGCCTTCTGCCCTGTTCCTGGGCAGCACCATTATCTTGTGGGAAGAAAGATGCATCTGGGTAGGAAGATGGCCTCACGAATGCTTTTGAGTGCTAATAGTGTGAACTAGGACAAGATTTTGGCAGAGGAAGGATCAGGGCCCATGCCCCTGCCCACCACCCTTTCTACCTCCATTTCTGTGCCTCGGCCAGCCCCACTCAAGATTACCAGGAAAAGTACCCCCCAAACATGGCAATCAGAGGCACCCTCATTCCATCTGATCTCGTGCTGCTAGAGCCTGGGTCCCCGGGGTGGAGGAGAACCCCAGGGCAAAGCAGAGTCGCAGGCAGGCAGCACACGGCGAGTATGCAAAGGAGCCGCAGGCGGCTCTGCACAAGTGGCAATTAATCAATCTGGAGAATTAGCTCCCACAAAAGGAAAGGAGGAGCCAGTCAGCCGCAGTAGAGCAGCGCTCTGGAGTGCGAGCCACAGACTGGTATAAATAGAGCTGCGGCAGCTTGGTGCTCAGCACAGGTGGCTCTGGAATGGAAGAACCTTTGGCTGCAGGGCTCCTGGCCCAGCTGGACCAAAAGGGACTAATACACGATTGCACAAGCTCAAGTTTGTGCACGAGGGCCTGCCTGGCGACCCCACTGCAAAGCAGCTTCTGACTTCTGTAGTGTGAGTCAAACTGTGGAAGGAAGAAAGATGCCAGTCTGGCCCTATGCCCAGACACCCTTTCTTCACCCGGCAACCAAGCAATAAAGGCTTGTGTTTAGTTCTGTGGTAACTCATTGCTAAACCTCCAAAGCAGGCAGCTGGTAATCATGGCAGGGCCCCATTTCTGCTCTGGATGGGAGCAGTTAGAGAGAACAATGGTGACTTCAGCTGAGAGGCATAAATCCTGTTTCAGCAAGAATAATCCCCAGAGACAGACATAAGGGCACCCCACCTGCTCACGACCAGCCCTGCTCCCAAACCCCAGCTGTCCACTACCGTCCTCCTTCCTCCATTGACCACAGGAAGAAACAGCGCTTTGCTTCAATGTACATATATATACACATAGAGAAACCCACCAACTACGTACATGTGCATTTGTATCTATATCTATATATATGTGGAGTTTGAAAGCTGGGATGCAAGTCCAGCCCTCTCCCAGGATTCAAAAAACTAAAACTGAAGCAGAGAGCAGTAAAAGCCATTGCTTTCCTCTTCTTCGCTCCCAAAGACATTTGAAGAGGTGAGAAAAATCAAGGGAGAGGTGGGATGGAGACAGATGTCTTCCTATCCCCAACTCACTCCCTGACTTTGACCCATGGGCAGAAGGTCTGCCCCCAGCCCTCTGTCCTGTGGACAAGGATGTGGGGGGGGATTCCACTCTGGCAGGAGAGGGCATGCAGGACAAAGATCTAGGCCATCTCTTAGTGGACAGAGGAGGAGAAGGCCCTGCACAGTGTCTCTCCCTGCCCCTGCAGCCCTTCCCCTGCCCTGGGGAAACTTAGAGTGGTACGTAGTCACAGCAGAGTGGCGTGGCCTGGGTCATCGTGATCCACGCTGTTGAGGATCGCCGTCTGGTCTTCTGGAAGCTGGCGGTGGCACAAGTCTGAGAGCCGGGCAAAGGGATCAGGACGAGAGTGTCTCTTCTTCTTTCGGAGGCAGACAGCTTCGTCGGGCCACAGAACCTGAGAGTTGGGAAGCTGCTGAGCCTGGGAGGCAGAACCGTCTAAAGAGAGGGAAACAGACACACCAAAGAAAAGAGAAGAGAAAGAGGGTGAAAAGGAAGAATGAGGCCTCACAATTCACCTTTTGCTCCTGCCAGGGTGTATGTGCTGAGTTTCTACTAGTGAAACAAAAGGATCACCTGAGGGAGCAGCAGAATGCAATGTGGAGGGAAATACACGGAGTACCGAGTGCGTGCATGCATGTATTACTTTGACTCTCACTATGACATACAATTACAATGCACCAATAAAAGTATATTTAAAAAAAAGACCGCCTGAATATATAGGAGATGAGACCAAATTGTTGCAGAGAAGCCACCTTCTTTACTGCTAAGGCAACAAACAACCCTGTTTCCCTCATTCCTGTCAAAATCAAGGAAGCAGGATGGATATGATTTTTCTTTCTGTAAACTCACAGATCTCATCAATCAATCTACAAATATTTCGTCTTCTACAGTGGCTCCTGGGTACCAGGCATCATGCTAGGTACTAGGAATCAGGACTTCTAAGAACAGGCTGCACTTATACATCTTTCTCACCACCCCAAGCAATGATGGAATTTACGTAAGATTTCAATTATATGCAAAAGAGTTAGGCCCAGACTCTTCCTGCACTGCCAGGGCCACTCCTCTGCCATGGCCAATCTAGTGATGCAGAGGGAAAGGTTAAAACATTACACTTCAGTATGGGGGTAGGGAGGAAGAGACAAACTGTCCAGACTTAAAAAACAGAGAAACAGATTTTGCAGATGCTGAATGATAAAACAAGTTCATGTGGTAACAAACAACTGAGGCACTGCTCCTGCTCTCTGAAGGGTTAACACTTGAATTATGAACCTTCCACTTATCTGAGGGAAAATTATTCCCATCAGAAATAATGGCCAGTGGAAGAACCCTGAGTTATTAGCGAGTGTGGCACAGTCAGGAATCATCACAGAGTGAGACCGGAAAGATAGGCAGGGGTATTTTTTTTAATTTTTTTTTTTTTTTGCGGTACTGGGGATTGAACCCAGGGGCTACCTCCGAGCTACACCCCCGGCCCTATTTTTTATCCTTTATTTTGAAACCGGGTCTCACGAAGTTGCAGAGGGCCTCATTAAGTAGCTGAGGCTGGCCGCGAACCCAGATCCTCCAAGTACTGGAATTGTACTGGGATTACAAGCGTGCGTCACCACGCCCGGCTAGGCAGGGGTATTGAAGGAATCTAAAAGCTTGCTCTGGTTGCACGCACACACACATATGGAAAAGAAGATAATATTCTGTCCTCTAAAGCTCACTTTGGTTGCTATGTGTTGAACATACTGCAGAAGGAGTGAGGATAAGACAGGAGAACCAGCTTTAAGATACTGCCCCAATAGCCAAGGCAGGAGAGGGGGCACTTAGACTGTGGTCCTAGCAGGGGACACAGCCCACACTTGCCAGGTTTAGGATGCACTGTAAGGGCTGTGCCAATAGACCTTACCAAATGGACATGAGGGCAAGAGAGAAACCAGAAAGGAGTTGCCACTGCAACTGGGTAGAAAGCAGTACCATTTACTAAACTGGAGAAGTAGGGAGGAGTGGATTTGGAAAGGATAATCAGTAACTCTACTTGGGACATTTCAAAGGCTTATAAAACATCCAGTACATGTTCACAGTCAACAGGGAATATGAAATTTGACCTCAGAGACAAGACCTGGGCAAAGGGCAGACATCTGAGAGTTGTCAACACAAGACAGGTACCAGGACCACCATCATCAGAACAAGAGAGAATTTGATGTGGCTTACTTTGCAATAAGCAAATAAATTTTATTTATTATAATGTATAGTCATCCACCACATAATAACATTTCAGTCAACAGTAGACCACATATACAACAGTGGTCCACGAAGGTATTGCCTAGTGACATCTTAGCCATCCTAGTTTGTGTAAATACACACTATGATGTTCACACAATGACAAAATTGCCTAATGATGCATTTCTCAGAACACAGCCCTATCATTAAGTGACACATGAACACACACACACACACACACACACACACACACACACACTATACCCGTTGATGGGTCTTAAATGCAAATGGGTTCAGATAGGTTGGAAATTCAGCTTCGGGCTCCAGTTTCCCAGCCAAGCCCTAAAAAATGCATTTTTTTTCTTTGCCTTAGTATTCCCATTCATAAACTGATAGGAAACCAGCACCACCCAAAGACTAAGTGATCGATCACCGATCACCATCTTCCAATGATTTGGGAAGCTTCACCGCTAGAAACACTTTTCCATAGCCCTGTCTATAAAGAAAGTTGCTCTACAGGAGTCATCAAAGATCTGCAGATAAACATTTGTACTTTTTTCCCTGACGGTCTGCCACAACATTCCTAAAACCATCGGTGGAAAGAGAGCATTTGCTAAATCTCAAGGAATTTTCTAAAAGGGCTGAATTATTTGCATGCTATTTTAGAAGCTACCTATCACTGCTGGATAAACATCAGGCATATTTCAATGGAGGTGCCCTTTACAAGATAATGAGATTTTACTCTGCTCGCTGAGAAAAGTGTGGTCAACCTGAAGAAGCTGGTCTGTGCCACGTGCATCCTAAGCAGTATCACTCCCATGTTCAACTAAAAGGCTTGAAATGATAAAGGAGAGAATGTATAGGATAGGGGTATTTGCAAGCCATACCGCAGAATTTAAAAATATACTATTTTCAAAAATATGTTAAAATAATATGATACATTTTCTAAAGCTATATGTACAGCAGAGGCTCTACAAACACACATACCACCAAGAGTGGTGGTTCCCTAGGTGGGAAGAAATGGGAAGAAATTCAATGGGGGAAATCCAATTTTAATCTTATCTTCCTCATTTTTTACATGAAAATCAAATTTGTGTATGACTTGAAAATGGCTGTTTTAAAGGAAACAAAGAACAAGAGAAGCTGGTGGATTCTAGAGGAAACCCAAGGTTGGGATCCTGGGCCCAACAATCCTTATCATACGGGAAAACAAGGTGGGAAGAGAGGAGCGGGCACTTCCCACCGTTTACCGGATCGTTTCTTTGACTTCGAAGAGCCCTTGGATGACTTTTTGGGCTTCTTTATCCGTTGGTATTTCAGAGCCTCCAGCCTCTCAGGCGCAGCAGCATTCCCGGGTACAGGTGGAAGTGTTCTGCAAGGGACAATTAGAGAGGCACAGGTCAGCTCCCGGATGGGGGAGCTTTGCAAGAGGGGCTGGAAGAAAGCCAAAGACATCTGTAGAAGGATGGAGCCCAGGGCTACGGAGTCCGAGATGTCCACAGTGGCTCCTTGCCACCTGCCTTCCTATTGCTCCTGGAAGGGAAAAAAGCCAGCAGAAAACTGCAGCGGCAGGTGGCCTACCTCAGGTGCAAGCCAACCTGTAGTGCAATCAGAAGACCCTAGGAAAGGGAGAGAGAGACTTTAATAGTCAGCCCTGTCGCATATAAGTCAGGCTGGGATGAGCAAGTGTCAGAGAAAAGTGGGTTCAACGCCTGCAGTTCCTTCCTAGAAATCATCACAATCAAGACCTATAACTGAAAAGTAAAATGGCAGTTTAAAGTAGAAGGAGGTGAGCAACTCTAATCCCAATGAACTGTCCTGTCTCCAGAAAAGGGAAGGGCTAAATGAGAAACCCAATGCCCAGTGAGATGGGGGCTCCACAAACCCAGCTTTGTTGGGCGGCTTCCCTTCCATGTGCAAGATTCAGCCAGAACCTCACAGCTAATAGCAACGAATACTTGTCATGAAGCAACATTTTCAGCAGGGGTGTCTACTTGACCCTCTGCAGACTTGGCTGGTTTCCTCAGTCTTGTATGAAAACAGAAGAGGTTGGAAGTAGATTATGACAGGGTGTTCAATCTACAGCTTCATGAAGCCCTTGCTGTATGTAACAAGTATCCAGTGAACTCTGTAAGATTCAACAGAGATGCCAGGGTGGTTGGAAAAGCAGACCCGTGTATGTAGGTCTCTCTTTCTCCATCCCAGTTGGGGGACAGATTCTGTCATTTGATGGACTGACTACACAGTGAGGACACAGTCAACCATTTAACCAGAGTCTGTGCAAAGGGAACCAAAGTGAGCTGAGAGGACAGCAGCATGTGATAATCAGTGCATAGTAGGAAGAATTTTTCGAGAGTCACAAAAGAAGAAATTTTAGAAGATATGTTATCAGTATCATTTCTTCTCAAAGTAAGCCAACTTGGAGCCTAGGAATAAAGGAGGAAACAGACACAGGGCACTCTTTCTTCCCACCAGCACTGGTATTAGGAGGTAACCAGGGAAGTTGGGACACTCTGGGGCCATGGCAGCAGAGGGGACTCACATTCTTCCCTTCCTTGGCCTCCCCCATCTCCATCACAATTGCGTTTTGGTAAATCCTGATCAAAAGACAACCCTGTGAGGGCCAAAGAAGTTCTCAAAGGTCAGCAAACAATCTGAGGTTGAAAAAAAATGAGAAAGGGATGAAAATACTGCAGCCCCATCTCCCCAACATTGGATGCCTCTGTGAGCATGAGGGAAGAGAAAACTTACAGGTGCATTGCAGGTAAGCTTCTGGTCTCTGCTGCAGGAATTGGCAATGAAGCGACCTCCATCTCCTTTGACGGATGTCACCGTTCTGGAGTCTTAGTGCATAAAGTATCAAGAAATCTCCCTCAAAGTCCAAGTCAGAGACAACTTCTTGGCTCTCCATAGTCCCTGACAGCAGCCCACATGAGCACACGCATCTCATAGAATAGTAATCCTGTTCATATCAGAAATCGGGTCTCTCCCCAAAGACCTAATATGCCAATGTCCCATTCCATCCTTTTCTACAAGCCCCAGAGTTTACCCACAGAGACCTTCTACTACAGTCACAGCTGGAAGGGATTTGGAAAGGGTGGAGACGGCTAGGGTGGGAGGATCCTGCGTTCCCAAGGCTGGGAGAATGCCCTCACCCCTCCACCCCTTGGCCTTGACCCAGGCTTTTCATGCTGCCTAAAAGGAAAAATCAAAGATATGAATCTTCCTGCTTGGTACATTCCATCTCCTGGTCCTGTCCAGCCTCTTCAGAAAGACCATACAAATTGAGCAATGTATGGTCCAAAGAGGCACATGACAGGCAAGAATAGTGCTGTCCAGTAGGATCCCGAGTGACCCACAGCCAGACACGGTTCTCAGTTACCCCAGGAAATAAACAGGGTGGTGGTTTAAGTGGCAATTTCCTCCTCCTCTTCACTGCCTCAGGAAAAACTCCACTTGCCTGGTGAGATACTGCGGATGGGAGGTGGAGGAAATCCACTCATGTACATGCTACGAAAGGGGAAAAGGTAAGTCCATCCTCCATGTGCCTGTGGATAGCCGGGGGTATACAGGTCATCGCCAACCCAGCCTGACCACAAATCAGTCCCTCTCAATGAAGTCATGTCACAGACCATTAGAGCAACTGGCACAGGGCGCCCCTGAAAATTCCTAGGGATTCTTAAAGCCAGGTGAAACTTCTAGGGGGTTATTATGGCTACAATCAATATATTATTATTATTGTTATTTTTATCATACAGGATTTATGTACCACTTACCATGCCAGGCACTGTCCTGTGTTCTCTACTATAGACAATTGTTAAAATTGCCTTTAATTAAGTTTACAACAACCCCAAGAGATGAATACTACACTGACTTCATATTTCAGATGAAGAAACTGAGGTTTACCGAGATTAAGCAATTTGATAATTCAGTGTTGAGGGACTGAGCCAAGACTCTTTAGTATTAGACTACACTGCTCTTCAAATTTCTTCCCAATAAAAAAAAGGTACAGAAGCTATAACAGAATGAAAACACTGTTTCTACACCAAACCTGAGAAATAACTCCACCCTGTGATGCAGTAGCCGCTAGTTACTAACATGCTCTGCGTCAGTGTCAGAGCCAGAATAAGACAGACCAGGAATGGGGGAAACTGGCTGAAGTTAAATCATCAGGAAAAAATTCCCAAATAACAATGACTCAATGGGAGGAGATACCAATCTTCCCTTGAGAAACAGCCAAGCCCCAGCCCTTCCACAACACGTGCTGCCCACCTGCCATGGCTCCCGCCCACAGGGCTCAGGGCTCTGCCACATGACAGAGGAGAGCTCCTTGGGTGCACCAGGATACTCGCCTAATGCCAGAGGAAAAAATAAAAGTAAGTGTCTAGCAGGACAGGTGGATGGAAGGGGGACAGGCAAAATGGGTCTATATTTGGCAGATTATACAGAAAAGACACATGAAATGTGTTCTGACAGACTACCAGCAGCATAGAAAGCCGTCTGGAATCAAAATGCCTCCCTTTTTTTTAGCAAGGGTGACCATGTTCCCTGCTAGCACCAAGCCCAGTTGGTACTTTTCCGGTTTGGGAGCTTCTGGTACAGATGCTTCAACTAGGAAGCTGGGGTTGAACGACTCCTTCCTAGTCCTGGAATAAAGCTTTCGAGTAACCCTGAGCATGACCTGTAGAAGACCCTGTTAAAACTGAACTGAACCCTGGGCTCTCCAAGAAGTTGAGTTCCCAGTTCTCCTTCCAATCAGCCTAAATACTTCCAAGTACACAGGAATGCCACAGACTCTGCGGTTCTTTTCCCAGGAAAACCACTGAAAGGGGACCACGGAAGACAAAGGCTTCAAAGCCTACAGGGTTCTCTGGGTCTCCCATTTCCCCAAAATCAGTATCTGATCCAGTGAGCTTTTTGTTTTTGGTTGGGTTGGTTGGTTGGTTGGTTGGTTGGTTGGTTGGTTGGTTGTGGAGATTGAACTCAGGGGCATTCTACCGCAGAGCTACACCTCCTAGTCCTTTTTTATTTTTTTATTTTGAAATAGGGTCTTGCTGAGTTGCTGAGTGTCTTGCTAAGTTGCTTAGGCTGGCCTCAAACCTGTGATCCTCCTGTCTCAGTCTCCCAAGTGCTGGATTACAGGTGTGCGCCAGCACCTGGGGTTTTCTTTACTTCCCACCCTCTTCTCTCTTTTTCTCTCTCTCCCTCTCCCTCTCTCCAAAAATGCCACACAAAACCCCGATAATCACACCCATTTAGCCTAAGAGGTCTTACTTGTTTAGCTCTCTGCTTACCTATAAGAGCAGGCAAACCTCAGGACAGGAAAGTCAAAATCCATCTGGATACTTCTCCCCTCAGCACCCTACCAGCTGACCATTACACACAGTTCTCAGACCCCAGACAACAGGCAGGGCAGTGGTTTAAAGAGCATTTTCCTGCTCCTCTTCACTGTCCAAGAGCAAACCCCACTTGCCTAGAGAGGTACTGTGGATGGGAGGCGGAGGAAATCCACTCGTGTATACGCTACGGCCAGGGAAAAGTCGAGTCCATTCTCCATGTACCCCATGGACAACTGAGGGCATACGGGTCAGTACCACCCAGACTGATCACAAGACAGTTCCTCTGAGCCGGGTGAGGGCACAGACCAAGTGCTCTACCTCAGAAGCCGGGAGAGGCTTGTATCCAAATAGGGGTTCCTTCCTACGTTCACTCAGCAAAGGGGGCTGCATCCTAGATTCCAGACCCCCCCCTGCATCACTGAGGTTACGACAGGTATTAAAGGGGAGACAGGATTACACAGAGATGCGAGAATAGGACACTACCGGCATCACATGGGAACTGAGCAGTTAGCTCAGCACCCCCAGCAATCCACAGATGGTCAGGCCCACACAACACAACTCCCCACACTGAGATGGGAGTTGGGAAGAGGAGAAAAAGGGGAAAGAGAAAAGAGGGGAGGCAGGGGAGACAACGACAGGTATGGCAGAAGGGACAGGAAAGAAGTTGAAGGGAAAAGAAACAGAGCGAGAACGAACGTAGACAAGAGGTGTGACAACTTCTCCAAGCAAGACCAAGTGGGGACACATGCAAAGGCGCAGCATGAAGACAGCATCTACAGAGGGGCCTGCCGTCTCTCCTGGGCCCCTGCAGCTGCTGTGACCAGGGAGGCTCTCAGCAAGCAGGAGAGGGAGCAGAGGCTCCTGTTGCCCAGCACCGCGAAGGTCTAACTCAGAGGATGTGGAAGGATTTCATTCTCCTAGGCTGGGGATGCTGGCCAGGCCTGGGACAGGAACAAGGGTCCCTCATTGCTGCCCCTGGTTTCTGGGTTTGCCACAGCAGTGATAGGATAGCTGGGTTCTCTCGGATCTGGCATGGGGGGGGGGTCTCTAGGGAAAGAAGGGGTCAGTGGAGTTGGGAGGGGAGTCGTAACTGAGGGACAGTGGGGAAGGTGGGGAAGGTGCAGGATGGCCAGTCACCCTCATTCTTCTACAACATCCATCCAGGAGGCCACAGGAGGCCTGTGGAGCAGGTGAGATCGTAAGCAGGTGCCTGCAGAGCTGGTGGCTGCAGCAGGGCACCCAGTCAACCTCGTGGCTGCTGACAGTTTTAGAGCCACAGGTCATAAAGACATGTCAAGGCGGTCCCCTTTATGAGAGACTACTCTTATGCTGGAATGTGATTTATAGTCCAGAGTTAGGAAAATCAGACTCCCTCAGCATGGCGAGGTGGGGAAGGGACGCAGCTACTTCTCACCTGGGGAAGCCAAAACGCGCAGATGGAAGGCTTCTTCTCCCCCACTGGGGTGTCCAGTGTAATGTGCATGCTCCCAGATGAATGGGCAATGGAGCCCGTGGCAAAAGGAAGCATCTTTTTAGGTAACCACAAGAGAAGGCAAGCCTTGTGTGTCCTGAGCCTCTTTAAGAGACTTGATGGCCCCCTACAGTGGCCACATTCCTTTGGCCTCCACCTGGATGGATGCTAGAGGAGGAGTCGGCCAGGCAGGGCAGGATCAAGCAGTGTGATCCCTGGGGTTCTCACCTCTTCCAACTCAACTTCCTTCTGCTGGGGAGGCTCTTCCCAAAACCCTCTCCCAAGAGCCTGACCCAAGGAGGTCAACATAGCTATTACAGGGACCTTGAAAGCAATTTGGACCCAACGGTGAGGTCATGTTTCAGTCCCTAACAACCAAGAAGTGGCTGCAGAAGGCAAGGAGTAGAGGGAAGTAGTGACATTTAGGCCACTCTTACCCTGACATGACTAGGGGCCACTGACCTGAGATAGACTCAGATGTTGAGGGGGGACCCCTGGGCTCCTTGAGATAACCTATCACTATGATCCCAAGAAGGGGGTGAGGGGTCAGCAACCCCAGGGGAAGATCTGAGTCTTGGTATAGTGGGTGGGAAGGAGGGAGACACTATGCCTGAGGCTGCTGGGAAAACAGGGCAGAGGGGAGGGGCTGGGAAGATGGTGAGGGGAAGGTTCTGGATATCGGCATAGCACAGATAGGTCCCTGAGGGTGGAGATGCAAAGCAGACCGTGGGCATCCTGGGTCCCTCAGGTGCATGCAGGGTCCCGGGCGGCTATGGGAGGCTCTGGGCGTTGGCAGCAGGATGATGTGGGGATCTGAGTAAGAGCATCTGCAGGGGGTTCTGGGAGGGGCTGGACATGGACTAGGAGGTTAAAAGCTGCAGCTAGGTGGTGCCGGGGCACAGCCCGCAGGCAGCTGGAGCAGCTGGAGCAGCACGATGTGGGGAACCCAGAAGCCACGGGAGCGGCAGCTGCCCCCCGCGGGCGGTGAGGGATGGGGTTCAGATCCCCTGTCCAGGAAGCGATGGCCCTGCCGAAGCCCCATCCGCCTGCCCGCCCCCGCCCGCCCGGCCCAGGAGCTCCCTTACCTATTGAGCTGAGGAGAGGCTTGTCTCGACAACACTGCCCAGATAGCTGAGATCAATCAGAAACAAAGCAGTTACCAACACCGGCCAGGGGGAACCACCCACGCACACCCAGAGGGAGGAGGGGAGCACAGCCAGCAGAGACCCACAGGCGAGGCCAGAGAATGGGGTGAGGGAGGAGAGGAGAGAGACGGAGAACCAGACGGTACGATGGAACAAAGCAGGTGAGGTGCTGCACAAAGCACAGACAGGGCGGCGGCGGCACCTCCTGCAGACAGAGGGGCCCTAGCTACAGCTCTCTCGCCTCCCCCAGGGGCGCCCCGCCAGGAGCACCCCGCAGTGGTACTGGGTGGAGGGGAGCTTGCACTTCCAGGTACCAGAGAGGGTGGAAGGGAATGGGGGCAGGGGGAGGGCGCTGGGCTCCCTCCTCCCCACCACCTCCCAGCCCCTACCACCAGGCCAGCCTCCTCTGGAACTCTGCTCCCCTCCACAGGCCGCTACATCAAGAAGAGAGACCGAAGTACTGAACCAGAAAGAGAGAGAAAGAGAGAGGGAAAGGGGGGAGGGAGAAAGGAAGGAGGAAGGGGGTTGAGGGGCACTAGAGTCGTGGCAGGCTCTTCTAAGCAAGTCGGGTCAAACCAAAGGCGATGGAGAAGGAAGAAAGGTAGACAGAGAGACTGACTGGAGAAGGAAGGAAAGGCAAAGAGGGGGAGGGGGCAGGAGGAGGGCAGGGCAGAAAGACAGAGAAGAAGAGGCACAGACAGGCGTCCAGGCCGACTCTGGTACCTGGAATACCAGCTGCTACAGATTAGAGTGTGCTCTCTCAGGCGGGCTGATCGCGGGAGCTTGTCTGTCTGTCTGTCTCTCTGCAGCTTCCTGCGAGGCACACAGGTGGGGATGGGGGAAGTGGCTCACAAGGCCTGAGACTGTCCTCCCAGCCTCCAGGATGCACCCTTCCTGGAGAGGCCGTGGACAGGCCTGAAGTCCGGCGCTCACTAGGGCTTCTAAGGGGCAGGAGTTTGGGAACAGGAAGCCCCTGACCTGGTGGTCCGGGCAGTGGGGGCTCCAAGGTCCTGCTTAGCGAGGAAGAGGGGCCGAGGAAGAGAAGGAGACAGGAAACAGGGTCTGTGGACAACTCCAGGGAACCACCACCCAATGCCAAGATCACAGGGACATGGAAGGCCTGGATTTCAAGGGCACCAGTCACAGAAGTCACTCTCTGATACGCCATGTCCCCCTCCCCTTCCCCATGCTTCCCAGTATGCTGTGGGCCTCCTGAGCGCTCTGGGCTGAGTAGAGAAGATCCCGCAAGCTCCTGGAAGGGTACCTGGGCAGGTAAGCCCTGCCTTGCCCCAGTGCCAATGCCGTGGCCAGAACTCCAGCCGAAGGGATGCTGCAGCATGTCCAAACAAGCCCTGTCGTTGGGGTGATGGAAGGGTGGCTGGCAGGGCGAGGCATGGGGGGAGGGGAGCTGACCAGGTGAGGAGGGCAGGAGACAGCTCACACTTACCCTGAAGTAGGTAACGTTGTTGGGGGCTCTGGTCGGAGCAGTTCCTCCCCCATCCTCCGAGGGGAAGGTGTCTGTCCAAACACATCCAAGTTGTCCCCGGGCGCCGCAGGGGCAGGGCCCGGTGGAGGGGAGGGGTAGCCAGTGGCCAGAGTGGTAAAGCCCATGGCGGGCCGGTAGCTGGGGCTCCCGCTGCGGCTGCTCTGGGAGGGGGAGCCCGTGGACGGTGTGGACTTGCGAGAGAAGCTGACCGCGGCTGGCGGCTGCAGGGTGATCTCTGACATCTCCGCCTGCTGCAGAAGGCCCGGGCGAGGCCGGGCACGGGCGGCGAGCTCTGGGGAGCCAGTGCGGGAGCTGAGGGGGCTTTGGGTCAGAGGTGAGAGCCGGGAGGGCTGTAGCACCACTTGATGTAAACTGGGCTCGGCACGCCGGGCCTGCCGGGGGCTGGGCCGGGGCCGGGGCTCATACCACCGGGTGTCCAGGCCAAATGTGCTGGGGCCACCATGCCCCCCCGGCTCGGCCGGCTCGGGGTAAGGCAACACGGGTATGCCCATACCTTGGCTGGTATGTCTTAGCTGCCCTTGGCTCACCAGAGGTTGCATAGGTCTGTCCTGCCACTTGGCGGCGGGGGGCCCTGGGACGGGGCCCCTGCCGGGTGACTTGCCTGCCCAACCCTTTGGCGCCTCCAGAGACAGTATGCCTGGGTAGGCTGCAGGCACCTGGAGGGAGGTGGGGGGCAGTCCTCGGGGCAGGCAGGCCTTGGGCTGCAGACTCTCGGCCACATCACAGGGGTGCAGCTGGTGGGGGAACATCATGGCTGGGGTTTCCAGCCCCCCAAAGGGGAATTCCGGCCGGCCCCAGGGCTCGGGAGAGCGCCCTCCTGTAGGTGTTTGAGTCAAGGGGAGCGTGCTATTGGAAGCATTCTCTCCATTTTCCTCAGGGATGGTGGGGTGGCCAAAAGGCCCCTCGGTGTGCAGGGGTGGGGACGACATGACCGAGCTCAGGGGGCTGCCCACCTCCGGCATATAGAAGGGCGGCGGTTCCACCTCCCCGGGGCTGCTGCTGCTGAGGTACCCATAATACTGGCCATGGTGGAAGGGCCGGGGGGCAGGGGGCCTGGCTTGGCCGGTGGCCTGGAGCCGACCTCCCAAGCCACTGGGGCCTTCCAGCCCACGGGGCTGGAACCGAGGGCTGTACGCTGGTGGTGGCAGGTAGGACTCCTGACTGGAAGACAGGGGGGTCAGCTGGGACTTCAGGGCAGCCACGGACGTGGGCACCAGCGGGTCCTCGTTCTCCTCGTCTGACTGACGGAACTCGGGGTACATGTCGGTCTCCTCAGCAAAGGGGAAGCCCTCGATGCGCCGACTCTTCATGGAGGGCTCTATCTCAGAGGGGTCCATCACAAAGCGGCCGTCAGGACCTCTGCTGATCAGCTCAATGGGGGTCGTGGCCTCCGCCTCGGCCTCTGCCTTGGCCACGCTATACTTCTTGCTGCTGATGGCCCTCTTGGTCTTTTTGTACAAGGACAGCTCCTTCTCCCGGGTGGGGCTCAGCATCCTCTTGGCTACAGGCTGGCCCTGGTCGTCAGAAGACTCAGATGGGGCGCGAAGTGTGCGGATGCTCTCCGGACTCACCTTGCCAGAGGACAAGCTGCAGGGAGAGCAAGAGAAGGAGGGGCTGAGGGTGCCACGCACTGGTCTAGAGCTTCTTTTCATTCTCCTAACAAAAACCAGCCAACTCCTAGGAAGGCTAACACTAAAGAAACACAGCAGGGATGGGCTGAACATCGTGGTAAGAAATACTCTGGCCAATTCTCAATTGTCTAGACATGTATTGTCCATTTTTAGAATGAACACCCACATTGCCACTTTTTCCCTGGCCTGCCCCTATATTTGGCACGGTCTGTCACACTCTAAGTACACCTCCAACTCCATTCCTGGGTTTTTCAAGAAATGCAAGTTCATTTTAATACCAACTTAAGCAAAACATATCATGAAAGCAAATCTGTTAGGACAGAAAAAATTACAGAAGTACCTTGCAAGGCTAAAGAGAAACAAATGACCCGCTCGTCTGGATTATCCACATTACTGCTCCCTCCCTCCATGTGAACAATTTAAAATTAACATACACGTCAGGCAACAGAAAACAGCTTAGAAACACAGAAATGGAGTAGAGCGAAGCAAACTGTCCCCATGTCCAGCTTCCCCTCTCTCCCCACATGCCGCCAAGAGCCAGAGACACTTACGGAGACTCAAGACTCTTCCTACAGTGAGTGATGGAGAGCGGAGGGTCTGAAAGGAAAAAGGAAGGGAGAAAGCCCACTGAGGCCTGCGTCCATAAAAACCCAGCATCCCATACCCAGGTGTCTGCAGGGAGGACCTGATGCAATGCCACACAAGGCAAGCACCGCATTCCTACTGGCACATGTGTATCCAGCTGTGTGAACCACTAGCCCTGCCTTCCCTCCACCTACGGTCTCCTCCGACTCTCCCTATCACCTTCTTCCCTCGTCCCTGTTTCAAATCAAGAGCCACTGGCAGCTCTGCCCGTGAGATCCCAGTTTCCCTATTTCCAGGGAGGCCTTGCTACAAATGGCCCATCTCTCCTGATGGGGAGCATTTGAAACAGGGCCAGGTGGAGCAGGGGAGGGGAGGACACCCACCTTTTTTTCGCTTGAGCTTGCGCTTGCGTTGCTTGTTGACAAAGCAGGCGGCCAGAGTGCTGAACAGGATGGCAGCTGCCAAGAAACAGATGGTAGCGACAATTCCAGCCAACACAGGCCGGGCCAGCCCGTCGTCAGTCAGGTCCGGCTGTGGGAAGATGTCTGCAAGGAGGGCCAGAGAGCACTGGTGGGTCCCATCCCTCCCTGCAGTGCCCCCCACCCTCTCTGACACTCGGTCCCCAAGTACTGTGCCCTACTGCTACACAACAGGCAATGCCAGTGCTCCGCCTACATGCTCAACAGCAGCGTATGAAGAGGGTAAGTAAGGCAGAGTAAAAGGGATGGTCCAGAGAAATCAAGTAACCTCTACACAGCTCATAAAGAAGAAAAGACCTCCATAATAATAATTTCAATAATCATCTCTGTCTGACTAGTGCTTTACATGTTGCAAAGCACATCTGTGCATCTTATCAGATCTTCTCCCATTATCCCCAGGAGCAAGACGGAGCACACATACTGCTCTCGTTCTCTAAATGAAAACCCCTGGTTTGCTGAGTTTGAGTGACTTGTTCAAGCTGCTTTCAGTGTCCGAGCCAGATCCCAATTGTTCTGACTTCCAGTCCGGAGTTTATGGCGCTCCCCCAGGCTATCTCTGCAAAATGAGAACCCAGAGGTGCAGATACCTAGAGGGTAAAGTACTAGAGCAGGGAGAGGCATTGTGGCAATAGAGTTCAGACCCATCAATTTTCTAACTCACTCCAGGGCAGGCCTACCGCTTCCTGCAGCAAGGATTAGCAGGCCCTGGCCCTCGGTGCTATAGAAGAATGCTAGAGCTGACGGGGATGGCAGAGACAGCTCAGTTCTCTCACTTTACAGGCAAAGATCCGAGCCTCACGTGTGGTGTCAAAATTCACAGAGCTAGTTATAGTGTCAGAGCTGGGACTGGACCCCAGTCCACTGTATCATCCTCAAAGGACAGTTACATCAGTAAGTGATCATCTTCACGTTCATCAAAGGGAAAAATCAACATATTGTGATATAGTTGGCCAGAATTCATTGCTATGTCAATAATAATAATGGATAAAAATAATCCAAATTATGCTGATGGGTTGAGCGGAAAACGAATGCCGCAGCCTTCAGAAACAGGGCCTTAAACACAGGAAGTGCTGAGGTGGCGTGTCCCCATCACCCGTGTGGAATTGTCTGACTAGGCATGTTTCCTTTCAGGAGCCAAGCAGAAAGCCACTGAGCACAGGATGGTTCACAGAAATGAACCCACAAAATGCTCCAGCCTTCTACCACGGCTTTGGCTGCAAGCTTCCGTACTCCTCCATCTCTGAGTCTTCCCTGGAGAGAAGCCAAGACAGAAGTGAGCTGGGTTTTGCTGCCTATAGGAGGGAACTCTGTCCTACAGAAAAGCCCCAAGGTGCCTCATGTATGAGACACAAATCACACTCCGCCTCTCCCCCCACTCCCATGCTCCCTGGCAGCTCCGGTTCCCCCTCCCCCAACCTGCCCACCCCGGCACTTTTGTAACACCACCAGGCTCGCTGCCTGAGATTTTGGCTAAGATCCTTGGCCCCTGATCCCTGAGGCCTCTGTGCATGCTGTGCCCAAGGAAATGGTGCCATGGCTTGCTCACTAGGCAAAAGCCTCTTCCATACTGAGGACACCACTTCCCTGAGAGAGGGAGTCTGCTATGTTTCCGGAACTAGAACTAGAGAGAAGATGTGTAGAAATGGGACCGGTGCCAAGAGAAAGAAAGATAAATGGAGAAAATGCTAGGGAGTTGGCTTTATTTAGCCTGAAAAAAATCTAGGGAGAGGAAGGAAGGCAGAGAAACAACACCAAACAACAATTTTCCAAATAAAACCCACATAATTATAAAGAAGCCTATAATAGGCATCCAGCAAACACTTGTTGACCTGCGGCATCTTCCCTCCAATGTGTGGCCCCACCCCCATCACAGAGCACAGCACTAGAAGAAGCAGGAAATGCCCCGCCAATAGCACTTGAATCAAGTTCTTTTTGAGGACTGTAATGAAATGATTTGTTGAACTTCTTTCTGTGGTTACGCTATAGAATTGTTGGAAGCCCACCTCTTTAGTGGGATAAAATGCTATGCATGGATCTGCTGGGCTTCCAAAGTGCTGCGACTCATGCAGTTGCAATTAGATACCTTAGTTTCTACCCAGCCTGTCCTCCTGTATTAGCTGTTTCACAAAAGGACTCTTGCATGCAGCTCTGGGGGCTTATGTCCCTATAGTTGTGGCAGAACCCCTGACCCCAAAGTACCTGTGCTGGAGACACCGGCGATGTTGCTGGGCTCGCTGATCAGATCCTGCATGACAGCCAAAACCCGGAATTCGTACCAGGTGTCCTGCAGCCCAGGGACAATACCCAGTTAGCCAAGGGTCCTGAGACAGCCACTCCCCCACCACTACAGATCCCACAGATGACCTCCACAGAACAGGAAACCTGAGGCACCAGGGTCCTGGTAGTGTTAGTGGTAAGTGATTGCTAGCATTGGCCGATTGCTGTGGTGTAAATATATATTCTCACCATGGCTGATTTTAAGTTATGGACATGAGATCACTTAAAGAGTTGAAAAGATAAAGGCACAATGGGCTCTCAAAAGCCACTGTGGACCCATTCCAGCACACCGCTAAATGAGCATCCAGGGAAGGAAGACAGAATGATAACACAAGACTATCTACAAAATAAGCTGCTTCCTCCCATGAGATGGACATTCACATTTAAGGGGGTCAGCTGGGAAAAAAGATAATGTATTTTCCTGCAGGGGCTCTAAATTGTTAAAGGAAGGATCCCTCGCTAGGCAGACCCAGAAAAAAATCCTTCTGGGACCTCCTCTGCCCAACTTTGTCAGAACCCAGCAAAGCGCTGAGGTCAGTGTTCTGATGAGACACCTTAGCCTCTTGCCCTGCCCTGCTGGCATCTGTGCTTGGGAAGAACCATCTATACAACACAAGTCCCCATGGCCACCAAGCTGGCCCCGAAACTGGCAGACCTCAGCAGACATGATTTGAGGAGTCCAAACCATGGTGGTAGATCTGGATGCACCCAGGGATGTAGGTGAGGAGGTACTGTGCTCCGTTTGACCTCATGCACCTGAGTAGTCACTCAAAGCTTCAAGTGGCTCTAGAAAGAGTCTTGTCACTTCCAGAATCTAGGAAGAGGCAAGGAAAAGCAAGGCCCTCACCTGTGACAGATCCTTGGCAAAGAAGTCTCCATCGGTGCCTGGAATGGCATCATCTAGCATCTCCCAGCGCTCCCCAACTCTGAACTCCATGATGTAGCGGTCGATGGGGAAGCTGTGGTTGGCAGGTGGGAGCCAGGACAGGAGCACACCCTGCTGGGTCCGATTGGCTGTGAGGCACCTTGGTGGGGTAACCAGCACCAGGGGTTCTGGAGTTGTAATAGGGAATGCTGTGGCGGGGGGAGGGGGAGGAGAAGGAAGATGGCATCGGTAATGCCTGGGCAGCTCTGGCATTCCCTACCCGTGCGGGAGCCAGGGCCCAACAGAAACGAATGCATGATTCAGAGGGGAAGAGGGTGTCCCTTACAGTAGCCCTCCTGGTCCAAAGTTAGGAAAGTCAGGGCCAGTGGCCCACAGCTTAGTGACTCTACTTGCAGAGTAGGTCTAAAGAGTGCACATGAGGGAGCCAAGTACTTCCTGGAAAGGTGAAAATATGGAAACTACAGGGAAGAAGGAAGAATTAAATGTAATTAAAGTACAGTCATGTACCACATAACATTTTGGTCAATAACGACCCACATATGTGGCAGAGGTCCCATGAGACTATAATGCAGCTGGAAAATTCCTATCAGCTAGTGACAGAGAACCTGCTGTAGCTTCATAGAACAACACATTACTCACATGTTTGTCATGATGCTGGTGTAAACAAACCCACTGCACTGCCAGTAGTATAAAAGTATAGCACATACAACTGTGCACAATACAGAGTATGCAATAATGGCAATAAACAATGATGTTACTAGCTTATGTATTTACTCTACTATACTTTTTATCATTAGAGTCCATGCTTATTTACAAAAAATGAATAAATAAATGAAGTTTCCTGTAAACCCTATGCCAGCACCAGTTTCATACGCCTCATGTCTACCGTGCGGCTTGACTGCAACATTGCTCTTGCGCTATACCATCTAGGTTTGCATAAGTACACTCTATAATGTTCACACAAGGACAACATTGCCTAATGACACATGTCTCAGGGATCCTCAGATTGCATCCCTGCTGTTAAGTGATGCATGACTATATTTTCTGTTCTCTTCCCAGGAGCTAGGAAAATCTTCTCGTGGAAAACTGTACACTCTTTCAATTACCTTCCTGGCCTAGGACCACAAAATGAGGCAAATGAGGCCCTGCACAGGCACTTTGGAGCTGGGAATGAGCATCTGACCCCTCTGCCCACCCTCGCAGTGGTACAGGAAGGGGTTCCAGGAATGGGGCTGGAGTTGTGCCCCCCACTCCACCTGGGAAAAGCCTGTTTGCCAAGGTCCTCTGGAGCCTCAGAAGAGGAAAAACAAAACTGCAGCCAGGCAGTACAGAAGGAGAAGGGATCCTGGTCTCCCTGCACACCCACAGGACGTGCAAATGTGTAGCCTAATGATGAAGTGCAAAATATGACATCTCTTCCTTCCATCTGAGGATGCAAGAGGAATTTGGCCAAATGTACTGTGTTATGGGACCAGGCAACCCCTGCAGAAGGACATGACAAATCCTTACTGGGAAATCAGAAGAACTGCTATACAGATGACCTGGTAGGTGTCGGGTACATTCTAAGCCCTAAACGATAGCTCCAGACTATCGCCATCATCATCTTTGTCTCTCCCAGCTCTGCAAGGGAACAGCCCCCAACATACCCGCCTGGGCTCTCACCTAAAGTGTTCACAGTGACCACCTCACTGAAGGCGCTGGTTCCCAGCTTGTTTTGGGCCAGGACACTGAACTGGTATGCAGTCTCGGGTTCCAGGTTGTCCACCAGCAACCAGCTGAGGCCCGGTGGCACTGACAAGGACAGCCAGTCATGGGGCCCAAACTGTGCCCGCTTCATCCTGGCCAAAAGAGAGAGAGAGGATGGGGGACAAGGGGTGGGGTGGGTCACACTGGAGAGAAGAGTATACATGCAAGGTCCTCAAGAAGGCAGTGGGAGGACAAACATTCCCAGATTCAAGGGCAGGAAGAGGGATGGCCAAGGTGGGGTGACCTGCCCAGACCTGGCTGCGCCAACCCTCATGATGCCAGGCCACCTGCCACCACTGGTACCTCCCATACAGAAAGTAGCCCTCAGGTGTAAATCATGCTGAAGACACTGGCCAGATTGCATTGTGGGAGAATCCCACCCCGGGCATGGTCCTACACGTGGGCTCTGCTTGGGGAGCACAGGGACACTGGAAGTAAGAACAAGCAGTTGGGCAATGGCAGGACTAGGTAAGGAACCCAGGTGACTGTGGCTTCCCAGAGAGAGCCCTGCAACCCAGAGTAACCCAGGGAGCTCACTGTATCCAATCAGATTTGGGTCATCTGAGGATATACACAGTATATTGAAAAATGGGGGTTTCCACACAGTGGGATCAGGACTCCTAAGTCCTTGAGAGTTATAAATCACAAGACTAGGGGTCAGGGTTTTCCATCGTCTTAACAACCCAAACTCCCAGCAGGCAAGGAAGCCACTGGCTGCAGGTGCAGTACTGCCTTGTCACCACAGGGAGGAGACATTGTCCTGTGGGATGGGCCCATTCTTTGCAGCTCAGTGCTGTAACTTAGCAGATGCCCACGGGGTTCCCCTGTAGGTTTAAAGGCTGCTACTGTGTATGCCCAGGAGGGTGAGCTGAGGCAGCAGAAAGCATAGCAAAAAGAGTCTAGCACCAAATGTCTGAGTCAGTACATGGAAAGCTGGAGGCAGTCACAAAGCAAGGAGGAAGAGAGACCTCCCCAACCTTGGCACCTGCCTTTCCCCACCCAGGGCCCCCAAGCAAGTGAGCAGAGTATGATAAAGCGATGCAGATGAGCAGCAGTGTGGAGCAGCACCACAAGCAAGGGAAGCCCCGATCTGTGCCCAGCCCTTCCACGTTGGCATTCCCAAAGACAGCTCGGCCATGCCAAACACCCTTCCCTAGTCACGCATCTTGCAGCAGCTCCTGGGTAGTGTGTGAAGAGTCCCCACCCCTTCTGTGGGAGGGACAGAGATACAGGGATGGGAAGGGTGTTCTGGTTGCAGCTCCCACCATCCAGGTGCAGTTTACAAATTCAGAACTCAAAACACACGAGATATTCAGCCTGGGAAGAACCCCAAACCACCAGGACAGGAAACAGGGCAAGCTCCCTTCTCAACCTCCCATGCAGGAGGAGCGTCCCGGGGTCTCCTGAGTCCCCCAGAGTTCCGCTCTGAAGTTTGGTTCCTCCTCCTCCCCACACTCACACTAAGCCTGGATGGAAACATGCTGGGGGTGGGGGTGGAGGACAGGCCTGAAAAGGACGTGAGGGGGCTCGTCTTCCCTGCTCGGGGATGTCGCTAGTGACACTGGTGGCTGAAATTCTTTGCTCAGGACAAGGGCATGGGGGGGAAGAAGCCCTAGGATGATGGGAGGGAATTTCACTGGGCTTCTCTTTCTGTCTTTCCTGAGCCTCCTGGCCCCACCCTGGTCTGTGCATTTTTAGATCTCTATCTATCCTAAGGTTTGGGAAAATATCTCATATCATCTCATCTGGCTACATTAATATTAGAGACAGGAAAACAACAAAGACATGGGGTCCCAGAGAGAAAGTGCATAATTCCATAGACAAAGCCAGGCAGGTGAGCAACAGCTCTCCACGCTGCCTTCTAGAACCATCAGGCAAAGGATAGAATAACAATTAAACCTTTCGCTTCAGGCTGGGCTATTGCATAAAGCCCTTGAAAGATTAGGTGTCTTTTCCAGACTCCAGAGGAACCTTGTAATAGAATGAGGCAGGGCACAAAAAAAGGAGCCACTGAGGTAGGCTGGGAAGAGAGCTGCAGGGGTCACAGGTGGTTCAAGCAAAGGCCCAAACTCCAAACTGGCTTCGCCAACCTTCGCAGCGGGGATGCCGGGGTGCTGAGTCCCCTGCAGGCATCCTCAGTGCCCATAAGGACCCAGGCGCAGTCTGACCCGCAGCCTCCTCGGACCCTCACCCACCCCGGGACTGCGGAGTCGGGCAGGGGAGGAGAAGCAGAGAGCAAAGCATGCGGGGCTGACTCACAGAGGTCCGTACCAAACTGAGAATGTCTGCTCGTAGCCTCCATCATAGCCTGGCTCCCAGGACACGTTGGCAGTTGTCATGGAGACCTGGACCCGGACACTGCCCGGGGCGTGGGGGCTGGTGCCTGGAGACCAAGGGAGACCTCTCAGACTGAAAGGAGCTGAGCCCATTTGCTGGGCCCCCATCATCTCGCTGCAGGGAACCCGAGAGAGGCAGAAGCAGAGAGTAGCCAAACACAAACCCACAAGTGGTTAGGGACAAGGGGAGGCTCTGAGGTGCTGGTCTCCCACTCTCCAACCTGGCCCACTGCGCAGCCTAGTCTCACCAGTGGGAGGGAGACCACCTGAGCTTGGGAACATGGAACAACAGACAGCCAGAACTGTCTCCACCCCAAGCCAAACTCCTGAGTTCCTCTGAGGTCCTAGACAAAACCAAAAAGCATCACATCCCATAAAGCCCCCAGCCTCATAAGAGAGCCATACTCCACCCCAACGCTGATGTGAGACACTACAAATGGCAGGTAACACGTCAACTCAGGTCTGATCCCGGTCCTACCGGTTATTAGTGATGTGACACTGGGCAGGAGCGCAGTCCACACCAGCCTCCATTCCAACAAATGTAACCTGGGGATACATCAGCTCCCATCTGGGAGGCGAGAGGTGGCCCACTGTGTAGACCACTGGGTTCAGAGTCTAAAACTAGTGGCAAATGCTCAGAATATTGACTGTGGTTATAGTCATGGCCGTCAGAACCCAGAGGAACAGGATACAAGGGGACAGGCTGAGGTCCTGGGACACATGCCCCGAACAATCAGAACCAGGAACACCAGGAAATAGCAGCACCAGTCTCTTCCTCCTGCCTAGAACCCTAATGTCAGGCCCATCGCAGCTCAGCGTCCCGTCCAAGTGCTGCACAGCCCGGCCGCTCCCATTCCAATCCCTCCAGCTGTCCCACAGGCCCTTTCACTCTGAGACTGCACAGTCCCTGCTGGCCACACAGCTGCCCCTCTTGTATCATTCGCCTGCCTGTCCTGCCCTTACAGAGCCCCAGAGGGCGAGGGCTACAGGTGAGGTGCACTAGGTTCAGGGTAGGAAGGACCTATGAAAGATGCCTGCAGCACGGGGACAGTTACCACAGAATGCCCCCCAGAGGCCAGTGCCCAGGCCCCAGCTGGCCTGCCCTCTGCCCTGCCACCCGCCCAGCTCAGCCACAGCCACGTACCAATGACGGTGAGGTGGGTGCTGGCAGTGATGCTCGTGACCACGTTGGTGGCGACACATTCCCACTCCCCGTGGTCCTCCTTGCTCAGGGCGCGAAACTGGAGGCTCCCGCTGGGCAGGGCGGTGTGCTTGCTTCTGCTGGGTTTCCCTACCTTGGCCAAACGAGAGGGCGGGGGAAGGGACAGGAGTGGGGACCGAGGTTAGGAGAGGAGCCCTAGGAGCTCAGGAGTCCAAGGAGGATGAGGATGGTGAAGACCTCGGCCCACACCCTGCCACTGGCCCTCCTTACAGCACCCACAGCTATGGGACTCCACCTCCCCACTTGACATCTGGCCCACGGGAGCAGGTCCAGAGAGGAACTGGCCACTGGGTCCCCCCTACCTCCCCCACAGCCCAGGAGCCTGGGAGCCCAGGTACCTTCCTCCAGGTGATGACAGGGAAGGGGTCCCCCGCGGCTGCACAGGGGATGAGCAACTCCCGGCCGGCCTCCTGCCTGTACTCCCAGCCTGGTAGCACCGTGAAATACGGGGGGTCCTGGAGCGGGCAGAGGCACATGCATGGAGTGGGGCACTGGGGTGCATGCACTTGTGGAGACCACAGGCAGCCCTTGGGCCTCACCTTCAGGACAAGCCGCGCAGGAGCAGACTGGCCCATGGTCCCCAAGGTGTTGTAAGGCACACAGGTGTAAGTGCCAAGAGCTTCCTCTGTGGCCTCCTCGATCCGAATGGAACCATCCTCCATCAAGGTCCAACCCAGGTTCTGCCAGACACAGACAACGGGGCAGGGAGCAATGGTCAGGGAACACAAGTTCCATCTCCCATTCCAGGCAGGACCTGAGCTGGCCAGACAGAGCATGGGACAGAAGAGCAGCTACGGCCAGGGGGCGGTGTCACCTATGTGCCCTGGGAGAATGGCCAAGCTTCTGTGAGACTCCAGGGCCTACAGGAAGCAGCCCTTTGTTTTTCAGGGTTAGTTTATTTGGAGGGATGGGGGAGCCCTGGCAGAGAAGCAGAGCCCAGATCTAGCCTCAACAGTGGGAGGGGGCCTCTCATCCCAACACCAACGCGCGTCAAGCTCACACCTTCTCCACCTGCAGTGGGCGGCCGTCCTTGTTCCACTTCACCACGGTGGCCGGCGGCTCTGCGTCCACAGGGCAGCGGATATAGCCATGGATTCCCACGGGCACGTAAATGACAGGGGGCATGTTGAGGACACGGGCTGGGTCTGCAATGGGGTAGAGTAGATGGGAGAGAAGAATGACATGAGAAAAGAAAGGTGAGAAGTCCAGACAGGAGGTGACCAGGACAGGCCCTAGACACTGCCTGCAAGGCAGGGCCTCCCATCCATCTGCCAGTCAGCAAATACTTCCTGCATGGCTGACCAGTGCTGGGCCACAACCAATAATAAAACCAACAAGCCCCGCTCTCTAGGACCAATGTCCCGGGGGTCACATGACCAGCCGGGTCGGCCACAGACTTTACTCTGCCCCTTCTACTGTGTTTTAGGAACATTGAGCATTTTTCTAAGGATGCCTGGAAGTGTTCAAAAGCACATTATGGACCGCTCCAGTTTGCAAAACTATAAATGCCTCTACTCACAGATTTTACCTGACTAGCAAGGACCCTCTGATGTCCAAGACCCTCGGGCCCTAAATTCCAAGCCTCAAAGCCAATATTTACGCACACCCTTCACGAACAGCTCCCTGTCCTGAGGTCTCTCTTGGAGTTTTCACTCTCCTTCCATATCCTAAGCCAAAACAGCCACGTCAAGTCTACGCATGAGGCCGTCGCAGGTGTAGCCACAGTGGGTAGTTTTCTTCTCTCCCTTCTTTCTGCCGGTTTCCAGCCTCCCTCAGTTTTTCTATGTGACTCTGCAGTTGAAATGTAGAATCAGCCCTGGCCACAGCACAGGGTCTCAGGGGCAGCGAGAGTCCCTGCAACCCGGTGATACAAACTGTCACCTCCTCTCTGTTCTCCCCAATCCCCCTGAGCGGCAGAGAAGGATCCAGAACTAGGGAGGCCAGGAGGATGAATGAGCTGGTACCTTTAAGCATTCTGAGCTCTTCAGAGAACCGCATTACATAAATACCAGGCCGAGCTATATATTTAGACATAGCTTCCTACTTTTGTATGGTAGAGTCTTTTTTTCCCCTCCAAGGTTTTCAAAGGGTTTATGAATGGGAAATACTCTGAACACTGCTCTTTAGCACAAATAAAGATCCTTGTCTCACCCACCTGTAAATCTCACCCCCCTGGATTCTCTTTGAAGGCAGGAAGGAGGTAAAAAAGGACAAGTAGGAGAGGTGGTGGCGCTGGCGCCAGGGAGAGGCGGAGAAACCAAACAGCTCTCCTGGCAGAGGCGCAGCCTATAGCTTCCCGGATAGGGCCTGAGTCCTGGTTAGGGTCATTGTCCTCCTGAAGGCCACCCCTTCTGGCTCCTCTACCCGAGCCAGGGCCGCCATCTTGTCCAGGTGCACAGGTGCATCCAGTTTAGAGGGACAGGAGATGCCCCCAGGTGTAGTCTACTCCTTCCTCCAGGCCCTTTGGCTCCAGCACAGTGTGGACACATTTGTGAACAACTACTTCCCTTGCTTTCTCCTACTGCAGGTCTGGTGGGGTACACCCAAAGTCCCGGGCTTCCCAGCTCTTAAATGCTCGGAACTTGTGCCATAGTGTGACAAGTCCTTCTGAGTTGCGGAGAGTGGAAGTGGAGAGCAGAGGCCTTTGCCTCCACCAGCAGTCATTCCAGAGAGATGGGAAGATGGCGTGAGAGAGAGGCGAGGGGTTTGATGGGTTCAGCAGGTCCAGCCTAGCTCCAGCCTTGACCTCACAATGGCAGACACGTCCAAACACCCAGCTCGGCGCAGCACAGTGGGAGGAGCTCCACCTCCCGGGCTACCAAGGGCTCTTCTACTTCTCTCCAGCTCATCGGCTGACCTGGGGCCAAGCCTGTCTCCAGACTGTTACACTTGTCACCCATGCTACCTCATGCCCTGGGTGTATGCAGTTCATCCACACCAGCCCTCTAATGATGGAACAGCTGTCACCCGCAGTAACACTGTGGGGCCTTTGTTGCCTGAGTGACAGGGCCATCCACGAATCAAAAGGAAGACATTAATCCTCATTACCCATCCTCCTCTCTCTCTCTCCCTCACAATGCTCAGCTTGCCAGGGGGTGGGAAAGCAACCAACGGCGCTCAAGTATTAAAGATTAGCAAACTGAATTATTGTGCTCACACAGAAGCCCTCGATTGTTTTGGCGTGAGAAGCAGCTCATTCATTTGGATGTCTAGCAGCTCTGGAGAGCAGGGAGGAGGCAGCCACGGGGAGTTGGGAGTGGGAACTGGACCAAGGCGCCCCAGCAGAGGGCCCTCTTCCCCTCACCCCGCATGCTGTCCACAGGCACAAAGGCAGAGTGTGGCTGGCAGAAAAGCCGCCCCTGCTCTGGCTGGACCCCTCGGACACCTGAGGAAAATCACCCAATAGCAGCTCGTGCAAGGTCCAGAGGTACGGGCCAGCATTCAATGCCAGGACAACCGTTCAAAGGCTGTTGTTCCGAAGGGTGATCATTCAAAGACAAGGTCAGCTTATCCTCTAACCAACCTGCGCCTACAGAACGCACACGGTAAGGTGTCGGACAAGCCCAGTCCCGGCCTCCTCTCGGGCTGGCCCTTTCCCCTCAGTCACTGCTCCACCCACACTCCCCCGGAGAGGTGCTTGGTCTTTGCTGCCCTCCGGCCTCCAATCTGGCTAGTGTGGCCTGAACCTTCTGGTACTCCCACCCATCCTCTCTCTCGCCCCTACTCACACTGCACAGTCAGGTAAGCTGAGGCCGAGGGGGAGCGCCCCAGACTGTTGCTAGGGACACAGGTGTACTTCCCAGCATCCTCTGGCTTCACCCGGAAGATGATCAGCGTCCCATCGATCAGGATGCGCACCCTCAGCTTCAGGTCGCTGCAAAGCCATCAGGGAGACAGGGAGGGGAGCGCGGTTGGCAGATGGGAGAAGGGGTATCCCAGCAGACACCAGAGCAAAGTAGAAAGGGGAGTTTCCTTCACCTCTCCTAGGTATGACAAGGGGACCCCATGCTCCCCTGCATTCCCAGGGCCCTCTCTCAAGACCCCTCCATGCAGAGATGCTGTCCTGAGTATGTGAGGCACGTAGACCAGACCACCCCCCTCTGTAAGTCTCTGAAGCCCACAGGCAGCCCCCACAGTCCCTGCTCAGAGCCTTTGTCCCTGGGGAGCTGGGGGCGAGGAGAGCCCTGTGAGAGGGTCAGAGCAGGGTGCCGCTCACTTCTGGAAGTAGACGTTCTCATCCTGCCAGTACCAGGTATAGGTGAGGTTGCCAGGATACGCCTCTGCCCGGCAGGTGAGCAGAGCATCCTGGGAGATGTTGACGGTGATGTTCTCAGGAGGGGAAACGATGAAAGGAGGCCCTAGAGAGAACAGGGAACAAATATCACCTCTCCTGATGGGGCAGAGCAACCACACCCGGCCTCTGAGGTGCTCAGGAAGGGCACCGGGGGCAGCACAACCAGCGCGGTTGTCACAGAGATGCTTCCAGATGCTGTGGGCTGTCATCCCCTCATCCACACCTGTGCCCCGCCCCCATGGCTTCCAGACCAGCCAATTCCCCAACGCCACACACACGCACCCCCTTCCTGCCCACCCCTCTCCTACAGAGCCTGAGCAGGAGACATGCAGGGGACAGGGAGGCTGCTCTTTTTTAAATCTGGAGCGAGGAGCAATGCTCTTGTCTCTGGAGGAGTTAGAGCCTGTGCCGCTCAGCAGCCAAAGTGGTGAAGAGGGCAAATGGGGAGAGGAGCCTGGGGGTAAACAGGGTGAAATTCCAGCAGTCCCTGGTGCCAGCTGTCCAGAAACAGGCGGAGCTGGGGCCAGCTCTCTCCCGCGAGAGAGGCAGCTTCCAGCCAAGCTGCAGAGGGACCTCTGGCCCTCGCTGCTGCTCAGCCCTCAAGGCAAGAGGAGTGAGAGCCATGGCAGCAGCTCTGTCAGCCCTGTCAGCCGGACACAGCTACCACCCATGCTCCCTGTTACTCCAGCAGGCAGAAGGTGAGGAAACAGAAACCCCTCTATGGGATCCCACACCTCCTGGGCAGTGGGTATCAACACTTTCTGGGGCACTCCAGGACCCAGGTCAGACAGACTGGAATCTCACAGTGCTGACTGTACAGACCCCAGCTCTGCCAGATACCCCTCATCTGGGGCTTGGGCTGGATTCCTAGCTTTACTTATGGATGCCATCAGTAATGGACAGATGACCAGAGGAAACCTCCTCTCCTAGGGAGATGGAGGCATAGCAGGGATGCTCTCGAGACAAAGAGAAACCAGAAACCCATTCAGCATGGTGCCTCCCCTTCCCAGGCAGGCTAGGGCAGATCAGGCCAGGGAGATAGGCAGGACACAGAAGCCCCTGCCCAGCTCCTCCTGGTCTACTGTACCTCCACCACACCCAGCTATGCAAACTGTGCCCTCCGCAGCTCAGCAGGGCTGCAGTCCCCTGCAAGAGCTCAGGTGATACAGAGGCTGAAGAAGACCCTACCTTGGACAAGCAGGTGGGTTGTGTGAACAGCCTCTCCCTGGATACTGTATGCGCGACAGGTGTAGGCGCCTCTGTCCTCCCGACTGACTGATGTCACTGTCAGGCTGCCGTCACTCACCTGGGGGCCGAGGACAAACAGCTCAGAACCCACCTGTGTGCTCTATCAGTATGACCCGTAGGCAGGGGGCTACAGTTACAGAAGCTGGGCTGGAGAAAGCCTCGGGAACACGTGCCCTGGGGGATATGTCAATTGAACCCCAAGACCAAGACAGGATGCCTGCAGCCGGGCCAGGCGGTCGGCTTTCCTGCCTCCACCTCATGCCTGCACAGGTCATTGCAGCAGCCTTGGAGGGGAGAGAAGGGCAGGCAGGGAGGGTAAGAAGAGCGACTGCCGTGGCCCAGCCCAACCCACGCTCACCTGGTACTTCCCACTAGCACCGAGGAGTGTCCCCTCCTTGAGCCAGGTGACGATGGGCTTGGGGTTCCCAAAAGCTGTGCAGGTCATGGTAATACTGCCACCTTCCTTGGCCTCAATGTACTGGGGGGGTGTTTCTGTAAAGGTGGGAGGGGCTGCAAAGGAGACCACGAAGGTGAGGGATGGAAACAGCTCCCCCCAAACAGAACTCTCATCATAATTCTGCAGGATGCAAGGATGGAGGAACGAAGGTAGAAGTGGGTGAAGTCCTATGCAGGAGTATCACAAGGGAGAGGAGACTTGGGTCCAAATTCTATGCTTTTCCCACTGAATTTACATAACTCGTGGTATGTTTATTGAGCATCTACTATAAGGAAGCCGTCATGCTCAGCACTAGGGACATGGCAACAAGACAGCTCTCTTGTGGCCTCCAGAATTTCCAACCAACCTTCAGTGTTTCCCCTCAGAGTTATCGTGATGCAAAGGACTATACTTCCTGTACCCCAGCTCAGACAGGCCCCCACATTTCCAGGACATTTGCTATCTGTGCCTGATCTAGGCCTAACACAGATCCCAGAGCAAGGCTTCACAGTCTTACATTTCCCAGATTCTGCAGACAGAAAATCTACCTGCCTCCCTCTCTGGCTCCTGTGGATATAGTTGGACAGCGCCCTCTGCAGGCGACTCCCTCTTTCGCTGTCCTCTAATCATGCAGGTTACCTTCCCCCTTGCATTGGAGATGTGATTAAAACTCCATCCTGTTTAGATAAGCGGCTTTTAAGAGACTCAGTCCCATTCGCCTGAGCTGCGTGTAGAAGCAATCTGGTCAATCTTAACCCCTTGGACTATTGGTTCTGCAATCTTCCAAAATGGCAAGGAAGCACCCATTTCTGAACACTGGTCCTGAGGCCCACACACTGCCAGGCTGGGCAGGCCCCTCTGAGCTCCTCTAAAGGCACCCAGAGCTCAGAACCCAAATTCAAGTTTAGCCCACCCACGCTGTATGACCTCAGGCAGGTTCCTCAGCCTCTCTGGGCTTTAAATTCTCCACTCTCTGGAATCAATGTGAGAAATAAATGAGATAAGGTTTGTGAAAAAGATCATAAAATGTAGACCTATGTTTGTTTGTGTGTATGTGTGTGTGGTACTGGAGATTGAACCCAGAGGCATTCAACTTCTGAGCTACACCTCCAGCCCTATTTTATTTTATTTTATTTTTTTACTTTGAAGCAGGGTCTCACAAAGTTGAGGAGGGCCTCACGAGGTTGCTGAGGCTGGCTGCAAACCTGCAATCCTCCTGTCTCAGCCTCTCAAGTACTGGGATTACAAGTGTGTGCCACTGCGCCCAGCTGTGTGTGTGTTTTAATGTTGGACATTCTGCTATCCCTGTCGTTGTTATCTCCCTGGGAGCAACTGAAGTACTAAGGAGGTTTTTTGGGGGGTGGGTGGGTGGGTATCGCTCCTCTCCAAACAACCCTGCCCTGAGAACTAGCCAGAGGGCTTTAGGATTTGGTCCTACCCCACACCAACCTCATCACCCAACACATTCCCGCTCAATGTGCTTTAAACACGCTGGCCCTCTTTGTCTTCCTCCAATGTGACAAGAACATCCAACCTCAAGGCTTTGCATTTAGGGTTCTCTCTAGAACTCTATCCCAGATCTTGCTCCTTCAGTTCATGCAAGTCTCTTAAATGCCACCTCTGCCTTACCTTATCAGCCCATCTAAGATGGCACTTCCAGTTCCTTTGCACTGTTTTATTTCCTTTAAAGCATGTATAACATATGAATATTTATTCACTTGCTTCTTATCTGTCCCCATTAGTGGGAACGGTGACTCCCTGAGAGCAGGTACCTTCTCTGCAGTCCCACTGAATGTCCAGCTTTTAGCATCATTCCTGGCTGTACCAGAGTGCTCAGCAAACATTTGATGAATGAAATGAATGACAGCTGGGACATACACACCTACAGACCAATGCAAGTGCAAATGCATAAAACTTTAAGAGGGAGACCATGGCAAGGCCATTGCAGTCTCTAATCTCCAAAACCCATAGCTCAATGTGGGCACACAGGGGGCATTTGGAGAGGGACAATGGAGTGGAGTAAGAAGCACACTTCATCACACACAAAAACATACACAACACACATCCAGGAGAAAACCAATTCTCAGCCAGTGTCTGAGAATATACTAGACATGATGGTTAAAAAATCATTCCAAGTCCTGGTAAAGGGAGCCTGGAATCCTAGCCCCCAGGCCCTGGGAATGTGTGCTCATCTCCAACAGCGCCTGCCTCGCCCAGCCTGCCCCTTGAAATACAGTTAACACAGCCACAGCCTCTATTACCTCTGGTCTCAAGCTTAAAAGAAAAGATAATAAATTAAATTACGTCCTGAAGTGACAAATTAATTACTAATTACATAATTACTTTATTATTTAGGTGCTAATCAGGAAAGTACTTTGAACAATTTCGAGTTTTCAGGAAAATAATGGTTTGACTCTCGATTATTTACTGAATTAGGTGTTACCTTGCCAGCTGCATTTCCAGGCTTAATTCTTTTTGCAAGTGCCCTATAATTAATAGTGCAGGTTAGAAATAGGCTGGCCTCTCCTCCAAGTAATTCAACCAACCTAAAGCGAGACTTGGCTTGGGCTTTTCGGGTATTTTATATGTGATAAAGAAATAATTGGGTTTGTTTCCACCCAACTGGTCTTCAAAGAAAACACAGAAGGAGAATGAGACAATTTGTAATTCTAATTTTTCACTGGCCTTTCAATTTCCAAAGGTGATCCCTGTCAGAAAAAGCCTGACATTAAACATTCTAGTTTGGAAGCTATGGAATGCTGGCACTCAGAATCCTTCCTTCGATAATGGAAATATTTATGTTTGGAAGGAAACTCTAGACTCAGGAAGCTGGGAAAGGGGGAGTACAGGGAGAGAGATCTCTCTTGTGTTGGGAGGCGTCCGCTCTGTTCTACCTATTTTATTTTATTTCTGGTACTGGGCATTGAACCCAGGGGCATTCTACCTCTGCACATACCCCCAGCCCTATTTTATTTTTTTATTTTGAAACAGGGTCTCACTAAGTTGCTGAGGCTGGCCTTGAGCCTGCGATTCTCCTGTCTCTGCTTCCCATGTACAGTGATTACAGATGTGTGCCATCGCACCCAGCTGCTCTGCCCATTTTGCAGGTAAGTTTCTGGGTTATGGCTGATTTCTTCTGTCACTAAGCCCTGGTCCTCAGGTATGGAGTGATGGTGTCCCTGCATAGCGTTCCTGCCCAGCACTTCCATATGAACAAGCAGCCTGTGTTCCCAAATGAGCCACTGTCCTCACCCCTCAAGGCTCCTGGACATGCTGTGGCCTCTTCCCCTTCCCCACCTCCTATCTGCTCCTAGCTGACTCCCCTCCCCAACCAGATCTCTGAACAGAGGCCATGTCTTCGGAGAAGCTGTCCCTCTCTCCTTTGTGCTTCCAAAGCCGCATGGCAATCTTCTCTGGCCTTGTCTCTTGAAGTGTCCTTTAAAAGCTGGGACTGAGCCAAGTGTGGTGGCACATGCTTGTAATCCCAGTACTTGGGAGGCTGAGACAGGAGGATCACAGGTTTAAGACCAACTTCAGCAACTTAGCGAGACTCTCAGCAACCTAGTGAGACTCTGTATCGAAACAAAAAATAAAAAGGGCTAGGATGTAGCTCGGAGGTAGAAAGCCCCTGGATCCAATCCCCAATACCACAAAAATAAAATAATAAAATAAACCAGGACTGGGTCATGCCCCCCTACCATGCCCCTAGAGCCTGTCATAGAGTGGACATACAAAAATCTGTTTGGGATGAATAATTATTGGCGGACTCATGAGGATTTTTAAACTACCAAAGTCTTCTGCATCTTCCAGCCTGACATCCCTGCTAGCTACATTTTTATCTGGCTTTATCTCTTGAGAAGGACGATGGCCAGCATTTTATCCATAATTACCCACATGTAATTAATGTTCCAGACACTGTGCGAGATATTTTCTCATGCAGCACTTCATTGAATCCTCACAACAACCCCACAAATAAACATTGTCATGTTGTAACTGAGGAAACTGAAGCTCAGAGAGGTAACTCGACTTGCTTACAACACAGTTAATACACAATGGATTCATGAAATAAACCAAATCTTCTAAGGGTCCACATCTGTTCCACTCTGAGCAATTAGAAATTTCCAAAGAATCAACTCCCATTGGCGCAAACCAAGACCGACATTTGATAGAACATACAATTCCAAAGGAAATTCTACTTCCCCATCAGGCATCAACTGAACGCCTGGTGTCTCAGATTCCTGAAATGAACACTACCAACGGGATGATGCGAAAGAAAATGAGGGTGCAGTGCCTCAAGACAGTTTCCACCCATTCGGGGAAGGGCACTGGAGAGAAAGAAAGCAATGTGGGGCCTCTTGGCTTGGTGTTCAACCAGGGAAACTTTGAACAGCTGATTTACCTTCCTAATTTTGCTTGGGCTAATATTAAGATGAGTCTGCATTCCCTGCACACACAACAGCGGGCATCAAAAGGAGGTGACTTAAAAGCTTGCTGGGCAGTGGGGACAAACCACTAAAGATTTAAAGATTTAAAATCCACCCCCAGTTAGGATCTTGGGACTGACTAGCAAGAGCCGACTGCATCTAATGCCTGAAGCAACACTGGGGCCATCATTAAAGTGTCCTGCCCGCCCCACAGGCCAAGGCTATTTCTCAAATGCTCTGTTCTAGGGCTGGGGATGTAGCTCAGCGGTAGAGCACTTACTTGCCTGGCATGCACAAAGCTGGGTTTGATCCTCAGCATTGCAAAAATAAATAAATAAATAAATTTTAAAGATAAAATATTCTGTCCTTCCACGACCCTGGACAGGTTCTCAGATCTAGAAGGAGCATGGATCTGATCCAACCCCACTGGGCAGGGCGGATGGAGCCATCCTTCGGGGCAGATCAATACTGGGAGAAGCTTCCAAGCCAGAAGCAACATCAATTTCTCTCTTCCAACCACAGCACCTATAGTATCAGACACCAAAACCATAAGGATCTACACTGGTATGTGGTACTTCTAAGCACATGCGGTGTCAAAGTCCAATAACTGGCAGGTATCTGCAACACAGTAGGGCTGAATACATTTTCGTCATCAATTGAATAAAGAAAAATAAACATCTGGCCAAAAGAACAGAGTGAAACAGATAACAAACACCCTGGTCCCCTCCCACTACAGGAAGCACTTCTCCTCTGTCCTTTCTCCATGGTTCCAGCCTTCTGGCTTCCTCAGAGCATCTCCTTCCAGGTAAGACTCCCAGAGGCACAAAGGAGAGATGCTCCCTCTAGGGAGATCCAGAAGTCCCAGCCGTAGGTTCCTTCACCACTGCAGACCCAGGCCCCCAGCCTGCGCCAACACAGGGAACTTGGAAAACTCACTCCGGCTTCCTTGCCCCCACAAGGATACTTGGAAAGCATCTGTACACAGATGTGTACATGCTGTGTATAGCTCAGGTCTATTTAACCTGAGCTATAAATAACTGACAGCCATTAAAACTGTTCTTCTTCCCGGGATTCTTCCGTGCAGGGACCATGTTTCGCTCACCATTGTTTACCCATCATCTGGTGCAGGGCTGGGCACAACACAGACCCTCAATACTCATTACTCAAATAAATACATTTAACAAGAAACCAAAATATCAACCTAGAAAGACTGACGTCGTGACTCCAGGAATTCCACTGGAGATGGAAAAGGCACTTTCTGGGCTAGCAAAGGCATCCAAGGCTGGGAATGACACCAGCCTTAACCCTCTTGTTTCCAGGAGCAGATTCCCAGCCCCTTCTTAGGAATTCTGACACCACCTGGCACACAGGGTGCCCATGCTTCTATTTGCCCCCACTGACCCCAAGGACTTCAGGAAGGCCTGGAGGGGGCACAGGAGGAGTGAGCTGAGACTTCGTGGGGCTGAGGCTTTCCCAGGCTCCTCTCTGCAGCAAAAGTTGGGGGAAGGGATGGGGTGCAGTCAGGAGAGGGGTTTCCTCCAAGGCAAGCCCTCAGAGGAGGCCTTTCTGGGGAAGGGGCCCATACACACCGTTGATGGTGAGATGCACCCAGCTGCCGTTGTGGAAGGTGTCATATTGCTGGTCCAGCATGAGTACTTTGCACTCGTACCAGCCTTGGTCCTCAGAGCGCACCTGCTCCAGCCGCAGGGATGCTTTATCATGAAGACTGGCCCGGCCTGGGGGAACAGAGTGGACAAAAGCCCGAGAACCCATCAGAGCAAGGCTAGCAGCTTCCCCCCACCCAGCCAAAGGCACAAGACCCACCATAACCTTCAGACCACTTCCCATGGTAGGGTCCCAAGACAACAGCTGGCCCCCACCACTGCCAGCAGCAGGTGGCACAGGGAAAGGCACAGCGCCCTGGCCCTCCCCCAGTGGCCCTGCCTCCAGCCTACAGTGGCAGCTCAGTGCCTCTGGCACTGAGAAAAGCCTCAGCTTTGTAGAATATGCCCATTCTTTTAGAGCTCTCCTGAAACAAAAGAAAAGCATGATGGGTACAGAGCTAAGAAGACATGAAAGAAAGAGAGAGGATGTCAACAGAAGATAGGCGAGGCTGTCCAGCAGGCCCCGGAGCATCTCTGCTCAGGCTGAGCAATGTCCCTGTCCCAGCTGGTGCCCAGGACTGCCTCACCCAGCGTCCCTCTCTGTCTGGCTTCCCTATGGTAGGGCAGAGGGAAGGCAGGCTGGGGACTGGGATGCTAGGTGTCTTCCTGGTCCTGCTGTCAGCGCCAGAGAGACTATGTATCTCACCAAAGCCAAGAGACTCCAGGACCTGAGGACAGTGGGGTCTACAAACTAGAGAACAAGGGAAGGGTTGGCAGGCAGAGCCAAGGCCCTCTAGTGACTCTTCCTTAACTCCACTGGAGGCCTTTTCTGTGACACTCCTAGCTCTGAGAAGGTGTCACTGCAGGATACCAGTAGGACGGAGCAGCCCTGGGGTCGCCTTGCACCTTGCCCCGACCCCAGCCCACCTTCACCCCAAGCCAAGATCACCACCTCGTCTGCTTTGTCTTCTTGGCATGGGCAATCTGCCTAAAAACAAGACTATCAAAACCAACTCTGACCAAAAGGAGAGTGAGAGACAGGCTGAGGAGGATGAACAACAGAAACAAGCACTTGCAGAGAAAGGTGACCCAGACCTCAGAAGCCACGGCGAAGACAAAAGTAAAAGTGGTGTCCTGCCTGTTTCCTCCCTCCCTCTCAGCCCCAGCACAGGCTCCACTCAGGGGCTCAGGGGTACCGGCAGGCACACACACCCCGCGCCCTCCTCCCGGGCAGGCTGGCGGGGGCAGCAGTGAGTCACCGGGAGGCCACTGCTGGCAGAGTAATTGCAGAGCAAGACACCAGCAGGGCCAGAAAGGGAGGACAGTCTGCCGGGACACAGACAGCCGGGGGCGGAGACACAGCACAGGCAGGGAGGAAAGGACACCCCAACTTCAGAGCCAGCAGGGAGGGAACAGTGGGCAGATCCCACTGCCCAGGACCAGGCCCACCTCACCTGGCAGAGGGTGGGGCTCTCGCCCCTTCTTCCCTGGAGATGGGCTCTGCTCCCTGCCAGCAGGGCCTCTCTGTAGCTGCCCTGGGACCCTAACCCCTTCCCCCTCCCAGCTCTGTGGTTTAGAAGGGTTTCATGTCTGCCTCGCCTCCTATTCCCAGATCTCCTGCCTTCTCCTAATAAAAACCTGCCAGAGGGCAAAGATGGAAGAAAGAGGCAGAGATGGGGACAAACAGAGGATGATGGACCAGTCAGGGAGAGACACGAACTGACAGAGACAAGGGTGAGGTGCCTGGGACTGGGGTGACCATGGAGGCCTGGCTGTATAGAACGGCAAGGCCAAACCTAGAGGACAAGGCGGGGGGCGGGGGCCTGGGCCCGACCTTACCTGCATACTCAGGGTCCACGTGGGGTGGGTAGTAGCCAAACTTGATGAAGATAGGGATGGGGACCCCAAACTTGAACCACTCCACGACATAGGGCGGGGGCTGTCCCGTCACTGGGTGGATTACGTCGCATCGCAGGACCACACCCTCGCCAGCTCTCGCGGTCACAAACTCGGGCTCCTCTCGCAGGCCGTGAGCACCTAATAGGGACAGTCAAGTTGGGACATGGTATAGTGACAAAGAGATCCTGCCCCAGCAGCCTCATGCCCATGACAAGGGGTAGGTGGCCAAAGGGAAGGCATGGTGCCCTGGCCGGTGGGCACTGGCCCTCCCCCGCTCACCTTGCCGCAGCCTACAGTGGCAGCTCTGCCTCCCTCCTCAAAGCCACCCTCCATTTGACTCCTCAGCTCTCCTGCTGTCCCTGAGGGGCCCCATGCACCCTGTGCCCCCCTCCACCTCCCTCTGCCCCAGGGGCCCCCAGGCATCCCCAAAGCTGGGAGTAGAGGAAAGAAAGGAGAAGGGAGCAGTTTTCCTCCATCCTACAAGCCAGACTTCCTTCCCCAATCCCAAAGAGCAGCAGATATAATCACACCCACGCTGCTCAGATACCCCCCCCCGGAAATCTAAGGAGTTATAGACATGGAGGTGGAGGCCTCAGCCCTCCAGCCCTGTCCAACCGTGGCGCCTGTGAACATGGAATATTCTTCCTGAAGCAAGCCGCTTCCTGCTAGAGCCTGGTAGGAGATGACAGAACCAGCCCTCCTCCTCCGCCCCACCCCCAGCTCAGCCTGATGTTCGCAGCACTAAACAAGAGTACTCCATACAGGAGCAGGGGAATCCCTAACAAGCTAAGCTGAGGCTGCTCATGGCAACACCACAGGGAAACCCCACCGGCCTGAGCCCCTCCTCCCACCAGCGCTGTGACAGCCCTGCTGCAGAGGGGAGAGGGAGGGGCTGCAGCCCTGTTTCCAAGCCCCAAATCTACCAGACTCTCAGAGAAGCCCCGGACATCACGGTTAGGAGAGCAGGATACTGGGGGTGGAGGAGGGGACCCTGGGGCGGTCTCCACCTTGGCAGAGGACACTAAAACCTGGCAGCAGAATAAGGGCACACCCAGCTGGCAAGGGAGGAGGCAAGAAAGGAGGCAGGAGGGAGAGGCCCCACCCCCACCCAAGCTTCAAGATGCAGCAGAGAGGCTGGCTCATGGGGGAGCTGCCCTACCAGCAGCATCTGCTCCTGGGTCCCAAAGGGGTGTGCAGCCCCCCTCCAGCCCACACTCCTCCCATGCCAGGCCTCCGCCACAAGGTCACCTTGTCCAGTACATCCAGTGAAAGGAAAAGCTGAGGAGCAGCCTCACCCCCACCTCCCCTGTACTGCCCACCATTCCCAAGCTGACCGCCTGCTTTCCACGTCCCACCCCTCCTGGTCTGGGGCTGAGCATCCCAACTCTCCAGGGCAGCACCTAGGACAGCAGCCACTGACTGCAGGCTCAAAGCCTGCAGGGCCCTCCCACTGGGAGAAGAGGAAAGCTGCACTGACTTTGCATCTTCCTCTGTCCACCCTGGTCAGTGAGACTGTGCATCTCTGACCCTTGTGTGCTCCTGCCCCTCTCTGTCCTCAAGTCTTGGTATCTGGCTTCCTCTGCCTGTGGGTGATGGGGGTGGGAGGGCATGTCTACTTCTGTCTGTCTATATCTCTCTGTTTCTTTCTCTGCCTGTCTCTGGCTCCTCTATGTCTCAATGTATCTCCCTCCTTGTCTCCCTGTCTCCTCTGTATCTGTTTCTCTCTCTTTCTGTATGTCTTCCTCTTTTTATGTTTTTATGGCTCCTCTGCTTCTCTATCCCTCTTCCTTCCTTTCTCTGTCTCTCTGTCTCTTCTGGTTCCTTCTATCTCTGGCTCTGACTGCCTCTCTCTGGCTCCGTGTGTGTGTGTGTGTGTGTGTGTGTGTGTGTGTGTGTGTGTGTGTATGTCTTGCTCCTTCTTTGTGTTTCTCTGTCTCTCTCTCCATGTCTCTGTCAGTGTCTCTGTCTGTCTCTTGTTCCCACTTTATGTGGGTAATTCTGTCTTCCTACCTCTCTATTTCTATCAGCGTGTGTGTGTGTGTGTGTGTGTGTGTGTGTGTGTGTACGCACGCGCATGCGGGTGTATTAGGGAACAGGGGTCTATGGATTTCTATTGGCCTATGCCAAGGGAAGGGGTTTTGCCTGACTTGGGGTGGGGGCTCTGTCTTTGTATGTATGTGTTTCTGTATCTGTGAGTCTCCTGGTCTGTCTGTATGTCCTGGTGTCTCAATGTGCCTTGTTCTCCCCCTCCCCCTCCCCTCAACTTGCGGAAGGAAGAGGAGGAGGAGGAGGCATGCCCTTCCAGAAGCTGATTGGCTCCCGGTGACATCACTGTTTTCTAGAGAAAGAGCTAAGATCACAGAGTATTTTTGGAGCAAAGCAGAGTGTTGCACTCACCTGCCCAAAGCCCCAGCAGGTTTCCCAACTCCCCCTCCCCCAACCTTGCTTCAGGCTAGGTTTGCAGCCCAACCCCTCCCCTTGGGGACAGGAGGAGAGGGCCCAGCAGTAGCAAGCACCTCCCCCACCACCCCAGGGGCACCTGGGACCAGAAACCTGCTGCTGCATCCCTGCATCCCTCAGCACAAAGGCCAACACTGGACAGGAGGAGGGTGTAAACAGCAGGCACCAGGAGTGAGCAAGAGAAGTAGCATGTGTGCACATGTGTGTACACACACGTATGTGCACATACACATTCAACAACTGAGTGTCTATAGCACAGAGAAGGAGATAAACCACAGGGGCCTGGGGGAAAGGGAAGCAGTTATTCCCAGGAGCCAGGTTACCTGGTAGGGGGAGCAGAGTGGGCCAGAGAAGGTGACTCCTTTGACCCTAGAACCCAGGCAGGAGGAAGAGAGCCCGGGGGAACAGCTGGGCTCTAATAGTGAAGCTTAGCTCTGGAGAGCTGGCTGCTGGGGTTGAGGGCTCTGGGGGGCAATGCCAAGAGGTAGTTGGCTTCGACATGGGTTCCCACAGTGCCAACTGATTGTTTGCACCTAGCACTGCCTCATTCTCACTGCATGGCAATGAGGCAGCCTCGTTTACACCTCTCTTCCTGGGCACTGGCAGTGGGAAGGCTACAGGTCCCCACCCCCTAGCACCAGCCAGGTGGGCTGGGCGCTGAGCCCCCGGAAAAGGCTTGCCCTCAAGGCAGTAGGCCCCACCCCCAGCATCTCTTCTGAGGACCTTTTCAATCATAGAGAAGCAGCTGCAGAGAGGACAGAGCCCAAAGATGCTAGACAAGACAAAATGAGACTGGTTCCACCAAAGGAAAGCAGAGGGCAGCCATGTCCTGGCCTCCATTCAGTCTAAGCTGAGTTTTCTGGATGCTAAAATATCTGTCTGCTTTTCCTCATCTCTTTCGCGTGTTCTCTCTCTCTCTCTCTCTCTCTCTCTCTCTCTCACACACACACACACACACACACACACACACACACACACATGTTCTCTCACTCCATCACCCACAAGCACTTCCCCCAAGCCTGATCCTTTCTGAGCCAAAGTGTGTCTAATACAACACTCTCTCCAGAAAAGCTCAGTGTGAAAAAAAAAAAAGAGAGAGAGAGAGAGAAAGTAATAAGGCTGGCAGTAAAGAGAGAAGAGGGGCTTGATGGAGGAGAAACAGATAAACTCAACCAAACATAGCGAAAACCCAAATTCAAATCCAGGAGTAAAAGAGTTTCAGAAGCAAGGAGGGAGGGAGGCCCAGGTGGGTCTCATAAAAGCCAGACACAGGCTGAACCAACCAGAAGAGAGCTTGGGAGCACGGCAATGCAACAGAAAGGGACACAGGGACAAAGATACAGACCCACAGAGCTGAGCCTGGACAAGTGGGCAGACTCATGCCCAGCCAGGCCAGCTGCAGCAGAGGAAAGGCAGAGGGAAAAGGGTAGGAGGAGGGGAGAAGAGGGGATAGTGCCTGGAGACAGAGGCTGCAGGGAGACCTTCTGACCCCTTTCCTTTGCAACAGCCCAGAGGAGCCAAGCTTCTCTTTCCATGGGGGAAACCGGCCTTGGCTGGGGTGAGCTCAGTAATAAGGAGGATAGGAGGTACCACGGGTCACAGGTACCCTTTTTTCAAAAGGCAGGAAATAGTGTACCCTGAGCCTGGCAAATCTGCACTTTGGGGGTCTGCCCAGCCCACTCTGGAGCTATGCCACCCTAGAAGGGAAGAGAAAGGGGGAGGGAAGAGAGGATGAGGTGGACCCCCATGGGCTGGCTGACCTTTTGGGAAATCTGTAGGATGCCTAGCTCCCGTTTTTCTGGGCCAGGTGGTACCCAGTGGGTGGCTGAGTCGAGGACTGCCAGTGGACACCCTGTGGGCTCAGAGCCACGAGGCATCCAGGGCCTGGCACAGCCCTACATCCAACACTCAAAACCTGGAGCTGGTCCACCAGGGACAGGCTGGGGAAGGAAGCGAGGGTCTTGAGTATGGGAAACACTCTAAATACTAGGGGAAGGTAGAAGCCGAGGCGCAGAACACCTCAGCTTGCAGGCAAATGGAGCACGTTGCAAAGCTCTACTACATACCAGGCTCTGTGCTAGGAATGCAACATGAATCTCATCAGATGCCCACGATGGCCACCTGACACAAGTACTGCCCTCTCCATTCTGCAATGAGCAAATGGGGAGGCTGCAAGGTTCCCCCAGAGTTACCCAGGTAACAGGTGGCAGGTCAGGATTCCAGTTCTGTCCCATCCCCCTGCCCCAACCACAGGCCCAGGGGAGCAAGGTTTCTCCCCCACCGCCCTCCCCTTCCTTGCCGCACAGAGCTCAGTCCTCTCACCCCACGCTCTGGACAGGTTCTCAGAGCCCAGCTCCTGCAGCCTGGGAGAACTGCTGGGCGGCCCTGTCTCGGAAGGCAGCTGGACCACCTCGGACCAGCTGTGGCATGAATGTCAGTCTGCCTGAGATCCTGGAGCCCCTGCCTGGATCTGGTGGTGGCTGAGGGAAGGGAGGGATGAGGCTGAGCATCAGCCTGTGGCTCATTAGCACCAGTCCTTGTTGCAGCCTCCTCCTCTTCCTCCTCCTCTGGGCACCAGACTCTCAAACCACAGGCCTGTTGTCTAATAATACCAGCGACAGCCACCGCCACCTCCATCTGCCAGTCTAAAAATAATCCCTGCTGAGTCCAAAAAAGGCTCAGCCCCCAATAGTCCCCCAATCCCTCCTCCTCAACAAGCCAGGAGGCTCCAGGAGATTCCAGGAAGCCGGCAGACTCGGGGCTCTCACCAAGTGGGAGGCACACACCCAGAGGATGGCACAAGGAAGGCAGAGGCTGCCTCCCTACTGCCCCAAGCAAGCAGAGAGCACCCACAAAGTCTGACAGGGAGAAGAGACCAGTGCCCGAGTTGCCAGAAGGTGTCCCGCTCTGTTCACAGGGCGGGTGGGATGGAGACCATCCTGGGCGTCCCTCTGCCTCTAGGAAAGAACCCCCATGTCCATCCTAGAAAGAAGCCCCCACCCTTTTAAGGCCTCACCATCAGAGCCCCTGCGGCCCTTCCAGCCACCCTTCCTTCATGTCAAGACTCTCTGGGTCTGAAGTCAGAGGTCAGGTGTGCCGAGAGTGGCCCAACCAGAAAATCTGGCAACTTTAGGAAAGCAAGGTACTGGGATGGGGGACAGGAATGGCTGGCTCCTTCCCTCTGTGGGTGTCTCTCCTCACTAACCCTTCCCCGCTAGGTTCCCCCCAGCAGCCGGTGAGGCAGCAATGCTATTAGCAACCTTAATTTGCTCGGCTAGATTGTATTTCCAAGAGCCCTTTCCCCATGAGCCACTGGCAGGAAGGAAGTCAGTAATTCAATCTCAGTTCTGCTCCTTTAATGGCTCCTCAGCAGAAAAGCGAAGCCACACCCCCCACACCCACAACCCTCTCCCTGTCACCTGGATGGAGGCCTGCCCCTGCACACTCACTGAAAGCCAGGAGGAGGCAGCGAGGCCGGCCTGGTAAGGGCACCCAGGGCTGGGCCTGCCAGGAGGCCGGGCTCCCGGGGTAAGGGGCCTGATGGGCACGATTACTAAGCGGGAAATCAAAGTTCCACATTTACTCCCAATGAGACATCAACATTGTCTACTCTGAAGCCAGAAAATGAGGACAATGACTCACCTCATACAATTTGTGCCTGTGTGCAAGTTGTATGCCACCGCCCCATCTCGGTGGGCACATGTGACCAGGAGGAAGGTCAGGGGCTGCAAGGGGGACAGAAGGCCAGGCTCTCAGTCCCTACACTTCTCAGAAGGGCAGTCAGGCTGGCTGAGACCTCCCCTGAGCCCTGGCCCCCATGGGATCTTTCTCCAAAACCCTCATGGAGGGAGGCCCCATCTCTGCTCACCACTCTCCTGCTTATTCACGCAAGAAAGAATAGAAGAGCAGGAAGATTCCTAGGAAAATAGGTCAGCTGCCTCTGGCAGACGGGCCCCACACCCGTGGGCAGTGCCCCTGGGTGGGGGCAGGGGAGACTGACTGCAAGCTGCCTCTCCAACCCCAGCACCCTCTCCCAACCCTGGGGACCCAGCCCCTTCTCTGCCCTGGAGAGTGCCCAGCTGTGGCAGCTGATGCCACTGTCCCCCTCTTAGTGAGACAAGCCATTTTCAGCTTCCCAGTGAGCTCCTGTCCTGTCATTAAAGCCTTTCTCTCTAGAACCTCAGGGATCCGCCAACCCAGCCCCTGGGCTGCAGCCTCCAACTCTGATAACTTCTGGGCTGCCTAGACTCGGGCGCAGAACAAGAGACTAGGAAAGCAAGGAGTCAGCTTGAGTGTCTCACTGCCACCCACAGCAGGGGAGGGAGGGTTCCACCTCACACCCCGTCCTGCTGCAGTCCATGCATGTGCACATAAACACACAAGTATGCAACATGTGTGCACATACGTGTGCATGTGTGCATACACATGCAAACATGTACATGCATGCAGGGGCACAAGCATATGCACACACCGGCGCACACACACACACACACACACCCCTCCAGACAGCTGGAAGTTTTCACCAATTACAGCTCTTTTCACCTTTCACATCCACTCTTCACACAAGCTGCTTAATGTATTCTAGCAAGCGGAGGGAAAGGGATGGCTCCCTGGGGATCCTGCACCCCAGCAGAGAAGGCCACAGGATGTGAGAGAGGAGACCTCATGGAGAAGAGAACTGGTTAAATTTAAGCCCACTCCTCTTTGGGGCTTATCTCCCACCTCCACATCTTCAGCCCAGCAAACAGGAAAGCTGTGGGGAGACAAGCAAGTGCCCAGCAGGGTTGAGAGAGGGCCAAGGGAGAAGGCACACAGCGGGCCAGGCTCTGAGAGGCAGTGCCTGGCAGGGAACAGGGCAGAGAGGAAAAGCAGGCACCAGCAGAGAGCAAAGCACAGGAGGGAGGGGCAGCGAGATGCTGGGTTTCAGCATCTCCTAGCCAGGGCTCCTCGGGTAACCAGATCCCAGCTTTCTGTCTCAGAGCCATAAACATGAAACCACCCAGGACCTGGACCTGACGATTCCAGAGACTGTCATGTGTTGGGCCACAGGCCAGCAGCTGAAAGCTGATTCTCCCCACTGCCCCTCCAACATGCCCTTTCCAACATGTTCCCTCCCCAGCTTCTCCCAGGGCACCTGCTGCCAGACACACCCCTGCTCCAGCCTTCCTGCACTGGAGACACACACGCAGGCACCCAGTGACTACCTACTGAGCCAAGTCCTCCTCAGCTGGCAGGCCAACCTGGGGTCTAACATCCTTCCTCCCATCTCCATTGCCAAAAGGAAAGAGTGGGTCGAGACCAGGTAGAGAGTAAAGGGCACTGTTCCAAACACTGGCAGGATCTGAGTCAGACCCCACTTTATTGGGGGGACACTGGAGGCAAGGATAACCCAACCACAGAATCTGAGGCAGACAGGGGAGGCAGCATTGGGAATGAAGACCAGACTTCCCTCCCCTCTTCAGGGTTCAGTCAGCCAAGCACAGCCCAAGGGCCTCTCACAGTGTGGACTCCCCCACCCAAGATTGCCAGGCAGACAGCTAGGATGCTGAGACCACGCCAGTAGCCCCTCTCTCCTCCTCATCCTCCCAACCTGTCCACTGACCTCAGTCAAACACCACTGAAGTTAAAGAGGAGTCTATCCCCACCTCTGTCCCAGACCCCTGAGTGACAGAGCTCCAACCCAACACGGCCTGAGGGGCCCGTCGCCTTTCGTCCCTCTGCCAGGGTAGCTGTGCGTCAGCCAAATCCTAAGAGTGGTATCTCAAAGTCCCTCCAGCTCAGGGATCTCCCTAGAAGTCACTGCTGCCAGTCAGAGAATAGCGGGGCTCTCGCGAGGAGCCTCACCAGCACCCTAACATGGGTTGGTGCTGCTCACAGGAGCAGGCACCCACTCCCTCCAGAGGCTCAGCTCCACATCCTTCCACAAGCCTCTGGCCATCAACACTTCAGCTCGGTGGACCTTGAAAAGGACTTCCAAGCAGCTCTGAGGATTGATGCCCTGCACACATGTCCCTAGGATGCAGAGGGACAAGAGGTCTGTCCAGACAAGGTCGGTTCACAGAGGAATCTCTGTTCCTGACAGAGGGAGCCTTCTGTACTTTCCCCCAACACACTCCCACGGACCCTGAATGGCCCAAAGGAAAGAAAGTGAGGAGGAACCAGGAATTCTGGAGATATTAAAATAATAATGTTAACATTTAATGAACACATGCTAACTAATAGGTACCCACTCAGTTTTAATGTTCACCAAAAATAAATAAATAAATAAAACTTATAAGCTCATACTGTTATCCCATTTTCCATTGAGGCAAGTGACACTTAGAGAAGTCAAGCAAATTGTCCAAGGTCACAGGGTCAGCAAGTGGTAGAGCCAGGATTTGAATCCAGGTAATTTAACCGTAAACCTAGGTCCTTGAACACAAAACGAGGAGCCACCTTGAGCTAAAAAGACCTCAAGACTAGTAAAGTCACCCCTGCTTCCAGAAAGGGGTATAGGTCAAGCCATCTCAGACAGAAAGACTTCTACACCCTGAAAGAAGCCATAACCTTCATGCCCAACAACCTTCAATGTTGGAAAGTTCCTCCTGTCTTGACATTCTGTGTATTGCTGCAATATAAACCCACTTGCCTTTATTTTGTGCTTAAACTTGCAAAAAAAAAAAAAAAGTCCATTCCCCCTACCCTGGCTTAGATTTGGAAGCTATTTCAGAGCCTTCCTTCAGTGTCTCTTCTATTCAAAGATCCCAGCACATCCTTTTGTGCTTTCAACGACAGTCCCATAGCAGGAACATACCAAAAACTGGAGGGGAGGAAGATGAGGGCATTGGAAGATGACAAGGAAACAGGGGAGAAGATGGGGATGGGGCCCCGATTCGCGGACACAACCCGACCCACCTCACATCCACCGCTATTCTATAGGCTCGGGCAGTCACCCTAGCCTCGTGTTCCCACCTGGCAAATGGAGAGTTTTTTAAACTATCCAGATCAACATATCACTTGAAGAACCATCCTTCCCTTCACCCTTGGCTCGTTCTGTTTTCAGACGCCCCCTCCCAAGTAGCACAGGAGACATATTCCATTCCAGAAACTTTCTCAAATCACCCCTCCACCACACACACACACACACACACACACACACACACACACACACAGAGCCCAGACAAGGAGCCGAGGAGACCCTGTAAGGGCGCCTCCTGCAGACCCCTTCGGCCCCAGCGCTGCCGCTGGGAGTGGGTGATCTGGTCGGCAGGTCCCCCCAGCTATCTTCCACCCCGGGACCGGTTCTCTCCAGCCGCCGGCATCCACCCCCCCCACCGCCACCCCCCGCCGCTCGGTGAACTTGCCCGCTACCGGGTCGTGTCTGCGCGCTGAGAACCGTGAGCTCAGAGTCGGGGCAGCCTCCCAGCTCCGCTCCTACTTCCATACAAGGGCCGAGAGCCTGGGGTGCCACCCAGAGGCTCATAGGTCGCTCTGCCGGTCTCCAAAGCAAAAGCCCGCGCGCTCACGCACGCATCACCCAACACACTGGTTTCCTTCTTGCCTCCTCTCCGGCTCAGACTCGAGAAAACGGAAAGAGAAAAATCCCCCCTCAGCTCCTAGATGCAGCAGTGGGGATCCCTCCCCCGTCGCCCTCGGCCCCAGGCAGCTCTGCTCAGCAGCCGGGGAGGGCGACGTGGGGTCGGCAGGGCTGCAGCGCGCTCCCGGGGAACTTTTGCCTGGCCGGGGTCCAGGTGCGGCTAAGATGGGCGCGGGCGACTGCCAGGGCCAGCCGAAAGCGGACACTCCTCCGAGTCGGCTTTATCGATTCTCACCCGGTGCCGTGCCACCCCACCCCCCGCCCCTGCGAGGGGGATCCGACCTCCAGCTGCCAGGATGTGTGGGCAGGAGGGGCGCGAGCTGGAGCGCTGGGTGCCCGCGGGTCCGAGGACCCTGTCCCTCAGATGTGAGTGCGGAGAGTCCCAGGGCTCGGGGTCGCGCCTCCCTGTAAGGGCTCCTCCGCGGAGCGGTGGCGCTGCGCGGGGCTGGACCGTGCTGCAGCCAGCCCGAAGACCCGCAAACTCCCCAGCAACCAGAGTTAGCAAAGCTACCGACTCCCCAAAGCTCGAGTCGAAGGCTGCTCAGACAAGAGGCAACCGGCGAGGCGTGCCGGTGTGCACCATAGGGCCGAAGGTGGGCAAGTGGACCTGGATTCCATGGCGTTTTTTCCCTGAGTGCCTGGCAGCGCGTTTGCTCCGGTCCTTTCCAGCCGGGCTCCTCCGGTCCGCGGACCCCGGGCCCTTCTCGTCAGCGCCCCGAGGCGCGCCTGGCCCGAGCCCGAGCCTTGCCCACGGGAAGCAGGGGAGCTCGGCGGGGCCGGAGAGCCAGTGCCAGAAGCGAAAGGCTGAGAGCGCCGGGAGGGGCAGAGGAGGAACGCTGCACTTCAACTCACCTTGAGCCGCAAGACCTCGGGTGCTGATCACACTTGCTATCAAAGTGGCCACATACCAAATCATAGTACTACCGCGCTCCAGCCAAGAGCCTCATCCTATCGCAAAGTGCTCCTGCACCCGCACACTTCTCGTGCCCGAGTGCCCGCCTCTTGCCCGCCTACGACCCACGCCGGTGCTCCTGCAGCCCGGGCGGCCCGCTCTCCATCCCTCCCTGGCTCCGCTCGGCTCGGCGCGCAGCCTCCCCAGCCCCGGCGCAGCGGCACCTGCACTACTAGCGGAGGCAGAGCGCAGCCAGTTCCATGGTGAAGCCTAGCCGGTCCTCTGGGCCCGCCCCCTACACCTGCCTATTGGTTGCTGCCCACAAGTCTGGAGACCGATTGGCTCAAATATCTGCCCGTCGCGGCGCGAAGAAGGCGAGCCCATTTCAAGGTGCGTTGAAGTGTGGCGAGCACAGAGCCGCAGAATCATGCGCATTGCCTGGGAGAAGGCGTTGTAGCGTCTTCGCTCTGTTCTGTTCTCTGCTCACACTGCATGGCAAGTTAATGGTGAAAGAAATGGTAGCTTCTTGGAATAGCTAACGGGACCCTGGGAGTCTCAATTACCCCTGACAGGTCTGAGGGGATGGAGCCCCCGCCCACCCAGGGAACCCAACATCCGGTTTCCATCTAGCAAAAAAGCAGTTCCCGGGAGGACCACGCTGATTCCGTGATGGGGAAACCCTGGAGCGGGCAGCCTGGGAAAGCTAGGGAATGTCCTTCGCTGGAGATCTTTTCAAAGAGGTCACGCGCTACCTCCCCCACCCCCATTCCCTCGCACACACAGACACTCTTCCCCAGAGCAGAGCACCACCTCCACCAAACGTGATATTGAGTTAGGCTCCATCCATCCTGAAGGCAGGGGGATGACTAAAATGACCTCTAAAAGGCGCTAAGATTTGGCATGAGTCATCGGCTCAGCTGCGGCGTGTCACAGACCCCTGTGGAACACTATACACACATTCTGCCACCCCCAGTGCTGGTCATCGTTGCTCATCATCACTAAATCTCAACTTTAAGCAATAAAAGTTTTTCCCCTTTCTCCTAAATAAAGGCTGCTTCCTCCTGCACATGATTCCTCCCCTCCCCAGCTTACTCAGAGCCTAACCCCATCTCAGCAACATGAGCCAAGATGGACTGGGAGCAGTTGAGAGGTTTGTGAAGGAGGGGACCCAGAGAAAGTAAAGACGGGGTTCTTATTCCTATAGAGGAATGTAGATAAGGAAATTGGAAGGTCTTCATATTTCCCAATCTCCCTACCCTAGCCTCTCCTCATCCCCTCCCCCAATACAGTTGTATTTGCAGAAGGCATAAATGAGTGTCATGGAAACATCTACTACAGTCACCTCACACCAGCAGCTGGGGCTGCAGTGAAGATGTCTGTTCTTTCAAGGAGCAAAAACAGTGTTGAGAGCCACACAGCTCCCTAGAATGGGCTGTTGGCCAAGGAAGGAAGACAGAGGTGTCACAAAGGAGAGCTCAGGAAGTCCAGCCTCTCAGACCACTCATTAGCCACATAGCCCTAGCTCAAGGACATGAAGTTCCCCAAAGAACAAGGAGACTTGATCCTGGGAAAGCCCACATCCGTGCTCACATGCACACAAACACACAAGCACCTTGCATAGAAAGTGGCCTTGAATGATGGAAGAATAGCCTTCCCTGAACTTTGAATTCTCTTACCTCAATGCCAACCAGGAGATGGAAATCTGGAACGCCCAGCAGAGTAGCAAGCCCACCAGCAATGTGTTAGCATCTGAATATACAGGAGAATCAGAACTCTTGAATAACTTCCTACCTGCCCACCCACTCCACTCAGGCAAACACACTCAAGACACATCATTCTGGGAACACCTCTCCCTGACCCATTGCTTTAGGTTCTCTTTCAAGGACAAGGTACCTTTCTTGGGATCATGAAGTGAGCTGGAACGTGGAACCTTATTGGTGCACCAATTTCTAAATAGCATGCCCCAGAATAACAATTCCATTCCCAACACATACATAAAACACGAACATTCACACGCATTTATGCGCACTTTCCCTGGATCCCAGGGCTGTAAAGCCTTACTGGAATCCATTTGCAAAACTGGTACCATTGTTTGGATGTAGGTTAATTGTGTCCTCCCAAAGGTTCATGTGATTGGAGGCTTGATCCCCAGGGTGGAAGTACTGGGAGAAACCTTTAAGAGGTGAGTCTTAGTGGGAAGTCCTTAGATCACTGAAGAAGAGCTCTCAGAAGGTAGTTTTCCTGGGACCCTTTGGTAGTTCTCTGGAAAGGGTTTTTTTTATATATATATAAAAGGAGCGAACCTGGCCCCTCCCTCTCTGTCTTCTTATTGGCTTAAGATATAACCTCAAGTTCTGACACACACTCCTACCATTGCCATCTGCCATTGCTATGGGGCCCTCACCAGAAATGGACTAAGGTAGGCACCATGCCACTGAATCCCCCAAACTGTGAGCTAAAGAAACCTTTTTTCTTTATGAAGTTAGTTGTCTCAAGTATTTTATTATGATAACAAAAGGTAACTAATACAAATGGTGATGACAGGATTCTTCCCCTTCCAAAATCTATAACCAACTATGGCCTACAAAAAAAATTATGGGTTTCCTAGGACTAGCCCCAAATCCTCATCCTTTAGAGGCATGCATAGACAGGGGAGAAGGAAGCATCTGGGCTCATATAATCTTCTTCCTAATGGTCTTTAGGCTGAGGAGAAGGATGGAGCCTCTCTCACCATCCATCTCGGACATATTTGCTTAGCCATCCACTTTGTCCTGTTCAAGGTGATAGTTTCTGCTAGGAAATTGAAGCTACCTGTCAAATTGGAAAGAAAAAATACACAGAGCTTAAATGCATTAGTTGGAAAGGGGTTCAAAGGAACTATCTTAAAAAGAGAAATTTCTTCTGGATAAGTCCATTGGAAGTGGAGTGAAATAAGGAGGTAAAGGCAGAGAGGAAAAGGAAAAAAAATCTGAGATACAAAGGAAAGATTTAGCACCGTCATTATCATCAAACATGTATCAGCTGAGTTTCAGATCGGCTCAAGAGAGACATGCTGTATCAACTGACAGTGAAGAATGAAACCAATCAAATCTTTTCCTCTTGGCATATGACTGAGCTTTGGATCCAGGAAGGATGGCAACCCCTCCCTGGCATGGATATCCAGTTGAGTATTCAAGGGCAGCACAGACCCAGCTGTCCAAGAGGGAGCTGAGAGAGGAGCATGAGCCAATCCCAGGAGCAGCTCCTAGATGTACCTGGCTGGTCACTGATATCCCTAAATGCAGTGATCTGTCTAGGAATGCTATGTGTATCAGTTATGGGAATGTCTGTCATCTCTTCTTATTCTCACAGAGGGTTTACTTTTTGGAAACACAGAATGCTAGTCTTACTGGTTATCCTATGAAAAACCACACCTAGCCATCTACCCACACAGGCCCTCAGAGGACAAGTGAGAAAGATGACTGACAGGAGCCTCAGATCTAGGAGAGGAAACTGTCCTTGCTCCCTCTTCACACCCACTGAGCAAACACAACTCAAAACAGTAGTTTGCTCACCTGTCATGTACCATCCTCAGTGGTTCCAGACCTCTTCTAGAATCAAGGATAGGACAGGTATTGGGACATTTGCTTGTGAGAAAGAGTAGAAGCTCTAAGTCCAAAAAATGTGTCCTAAATGAACACTGTATCAGTTATCTTGTCATATAAAAACCCATTCCCAAATGATGTAGTGCTTCAAAATAGCAAGAGTCATTTACTTGCTCATGAATCTGTAACTTGGGCAAGGTTTGGTGGGGATGGTTCTCTGCTCCATGTGGAAATCAACTCCACTGTTTCTACTTTCAAGCTGGTTCACTCACATGGCCAGCAAGTTGAAGCTGGCTGTTAGCCAGGGCTGTCAGCAAAGGGCTGTGTTTCATCCACGTGTGGACTTCTTCATAGTCTGCTTGGCCTTCCTCACTGCTCGGCGGCTGGCTTCCAAGAACTCGCATTTCAGTAGAACCAGGTGGAAGAGATACTACCCTTTATAACTCAGACTTGGAAAACACAAAACATCACCTCCACAGGTGTCAAAACCCTGCCCCAATTCAAAGGAAGAGGATGTAGCTTCCATGTCTCAGTACAGCGGTGTCCATGTTCCATTGTAAGAAGAATTTGTGGGACGGGAGATAGTATTGCCACAATTTTTGGACTGATACAATTTGCCATGAACACAGTCTTAAAAATTAAAGCAATAAAGTACTCTAGTGAAAATCTCTAGAAAGAAAGCTATTTTCGGTTTTACTCTGTATTCTTGGGAGAAACAGAACCAACAGGAGAGGGGGGAAGAGAGAGGAAAGAAGAGGAAGAAGAAGAAGAAGAAGAAGAAGAAGAAGAAGAAGAAGAAGGAGGAGGAGGAAGAGGAGGATATATATATATATATATATATATATATATGTATATGGATTTATTATGGGAATTGGCTTGAACAATTATGGAAGCCAAGAAGTCCAACAATATGCCATCTAAACACTGCAGAACCAGAGAAGCTGGCAGTATGGTGCAGTCTGAGTCCAAAGGCCTGAGAACCTGGTATAAGTCCTAGAGTTCAAAGATCTGAGAACCTAGAATTCTGATATTAAAGGTCAGAAGAAGATGAATGTCCCAGCTCTGGAGGAGAGAGTAAATTCACCCTTCTTCCGCCTCTCTGTCCTGGGCCTCAACATATTGAATGATGTCCACCCACATTGGTGAGGGTGGATATTCTTTACTCAGTCTACCAACAAAAATGTTCATCTCTTCTGGAAACCTTCACAGGCACACGCCAAAACAATGTTTTACCAGCTATCTGGGTACTCCATAACCCAGTCAAGTTAACTACCCTAATTAACCATTACAAAAGGGTTTGACATATAGTATCTGATAATTTTCTCATTTTAACTCAATCCCAAGTCCCAGAGATGCACCCTTGACCCTATTAAAGGCTAGCCTATGTGTGAAGCAAATCCTTCCACCTTATTTTCTCTGAATACACCAGAGACACCAGTCAGCATGTTTTAAAAGAACTTAGAAGGAGAGAGGAAAATAAAGGAAATTGGGTTTCCAAAATATAAATATCTAATCTTAAGATCTGATGTAGGTGAAGTGGAAAAAAGCTTTATAAGTTACTCAAACCCTCTTATCGTAGGAACTTTCCATCTAGGCTCAAAATGCTAACAGAACATTGCAAGCACCTTTCTTGGCTTCCTTCTCTCCCTCTCATGGTTTGTCTTTTGGGCAGTGGCCTCTGGTCATAGTTGTTTTTGTGGACCCCAGTAGCTATTCTAACAGTCTATCTTTCCCTCTTCAAAAATAAGTGGGATTTTTTGCTGTCCTTTGTTTTGTCTCTCTTTCTTGTTTTTTTTTTTTTTTGTGTGTGTGTGTGCATGGTACTGGGGATCAAACCCAGAGCCTTATGCATACTAAGCAAGCACTCTACCTCTTAATTATATCCTCAGCCCCAAAAATAAGTTCTTGAAGACTTTTTCTTATAAAACTCAAACTTCATTATGATTCAAATTTTCCAGAATAGCCAGAGTTCTCCTGCAGTTGCAACTACCCCTAAAGGTCACAGCTTCTTGTGGTGCTGACTGACTCAGAGACTGATATAGTCCTTCCTGGCATAAGATGCCTGTTCTGACTACCAGAGGATCATTTCATGCCATCTTATTCCAGTGAGTGTACAAGCCCAGGAAAAGGATCTACCAGAACCCCATTCATTGCAGGAGTGAAGCCTTCCATTGCTTGACTGTACTCTGGCCATCCTGTGCACATGGCAGATGTAGCTCACCTAAGAGCAGGCAACAGATGACTCTCCCACAACCTGCACAGGTGTGTACAGGTATGGACGTGTGTATCTACAGAGCAGAATCCTCTCATGCTGAGCCTGAAGTCAGAGTTCTTAAAAATGTGTTTGTGGCAATATAGTAGGAATCAATTGATAAAGAAACCAGCTCCTGCTTTTGGAATTTTAGCCAAACTATATTCATTTCTTGTCTGGCTGAAAAAAGAACAAATTCTTGCCCAAGGCAGAAAATAGATCTATAATTTAGGATAAGCTTATTTGAAAACCAGATAGATAGCACCCTCAGTCATACCAACTCTCTTGCTCTTTCTTCTTGGTGATCCAGGCCAGCTCTGACCAACCTCAGAGAAGACAGTTTGTGTTTTTGTGGCTTCCTCTGGGAATGCAGAAAGGAGGTTCACTGCTCTACATGAAATTTGTCCCACAGAACTCAGGAGCCTGAATGATAGTCCTCCTTATGAACTGTCCCCAGGAACACAGCGCCATCTCTTCAGTAACTCCTCACCTTGCCAAAGGCCACATCATAGAATGTGCACTTCTCAGGCTTCCTGGGACAACTCCATCCCACTCTAAACATACCTGTATCTGCCTGGGGCTAAAGGTCCCAGCAGTGACGTGTGAGGCACAGATGGGCAGTGGTGGCCTCCTGCACACTTGGCATGTGGGACTCTAAAAGACAGCTAGGATTCAGGTCTCCACTGCAGTACCTGAGCTCTGGCCCTAGCAGATTGGGGGTCTGGGGCATCCCCTTTCATTTGAGTTATTCTTCCTCCCTCTGTAGAAAGGACAGTAGAAGGCAGTAGGAACTGAAGTCTGCAGGAAAGAAGGATTTGCACATTCTTATGAGCAGTTTCTCTGCCAGATTCCTCAACAAGCCAATTTCGTGTCCCTGTGATACTATACAAGAAGCAAATGGGATCTGGATTTTTATCTCAAAGGATTGCATGGCTAGGGATTCTAATATATCATAGAAGCGTCCCCAAAAGCACATGGGGCGAGGGACTCAAGATACTGGCTGAAACTGGTTGTTGCAAGCAGAGGATCAGAAAGATATGCAAAGTCAGCCAAGGAATAGGTCATGCTAGAATGCCAGCAGTGAGGACCAAGGACTGAGGCTGAGGAAGCATGCACTTCTAGAAGGAATTCCTCAATGGACGATAGCCTCTGAACCCCAATTCTCAGTCAGCATTGTGGAGGACATAGCAGTAGCAGGCCACCATCTTGCCACTCAGGAGCTTAGCATCTAGGTTGAAAGATAAGTTGACCACATGAACAACACTGATTAAAGTCTGTCAACACAAAGCCTCAAGAGAGATGGTGGCCCCATCCATTTTTTGTTAGTATAACAGAATACCTGGAAACGGGTAATCTTTTAAAGAAAAGAAGTTATTCACAGGTTTGGAGACTGAACATTTAAGATCAGGTGTCTCTATTTGTTCAGCCTTTGGCAAAGACCTAACAATGATGACATCATGGTGGGAATGAGAGATCAGATGGCAAGACAGGAAGACAGAGAAGGATTCAGATTTTGGACTCGCTTTTACAACTTACTCTTGTGAGAGCTCAGGGCTCTCACAAGAATTGCCTTAATTCCTTCCACAGGCAGCTCCTTCAATGACCTAAGTACATCCTGTGAGGCCTCACAACTTAAAGATCTCACCACCTCTCAAAACCGCCATGCTAGTGAGCAAGCTTCCAACAAATCAACCCTTAGGGGCAAACCACATCTGAACCACAACCCCCAGGCTTGTATTGCCGTGGAACTGCAATAGGGTGGTAGTGGAGAAGATGGGTGAGGGTGAGTGAAGGAAGTGGAGTCTGAGCTCGGTCTTCAATAAGAAGAGGAAGAGCCGGGTGTGGTGGTGCACACCTGTAATACAGTACTTTGGGAGGCTGAGCCAGGAGGATCGCAGGTTCAAGACCAGCCTCAGCAACTTAGCAATACCCTCAGCAACTTAGCAAGACCCTGTTTCAAAATTTAAAAAAAGAAAATAGAGAATAGGTGTCAGGGTGTAGCTCGAAGATAGAATGCCCCTGGGTTCAATCCCAAGTATGAAGGAGAACAAGAAGAAGAGGAGAAAGAGGAGGTGGAGGAGGTGAAGGAGGAGGAGGTGAAGGAGGAGGAGGTGAAGGAGGAGGAGGAGGAGGAGGAAAGGAGGAGGAGGAAAAGGTCTGTAACCTGAGGAGGGCAGGTGCTGGTGTAGAGAGTGTCCCTGATGCCTAGCCCAGAGTGAGAACTCAAGCAGTGTTCATGGCAAATGAACATGCAGAGGCAGTAATAAACTGACCTGGCTGGCAAGTTCGTAGCTCAAAGAAGTAATCTCCATGTTCAGAACAGAGACTGTTGGGGGACATGAGGACATAGGTCAGCTGGGAAAGGTGACAACAAGTAGGCAAGAGGGAGTAGGTAAGTGAGTGGGGATAGTGGGGAGGTGAGAACAGGTCTGGTCCTAAGAAAAGGCCGATGAGAAAGCATCTTTTGACTCCACCAAAGGCGAGGGGCACAGAGGCAGGGGCTGGAGAGTTGAACAAGGACTCTGCAATGGGGAGGAGTCTGTGCTCCTGCTTTGGACCACAGTTGGACTGGCTGGGGATGGGGGAGGAGAACAAGCCCGGGAGCCACAGCTGGAGGGCTCAAGGGGGTCTATTTCTGGCACCCATTCGACCCCAGACCTCTCATTCCCGGACCCCTCCACACAAAAGGGCCTTGTGTGGGAGTGCCCAGAGATGCCAAATGCATCTTTATGCCATTGTCCCCTCCCTTTCCCAGAGCCCTGGCAGGAGCATCACTCCACCAGGTGCGGGAGACAGGAAGGGAGGGGCCGAGCACAGCGCAGGAGACAGAGGGCAGAGGGCAGAGGCAGCCTCTGTTCCCCCTGATGCCTCGTCTCTGACCCTGCCCTCGGTGTCATTCTGTCCCCATCCTGCTTCCATGCCCCCCTCCAGCACAAGGCCTCCCTTCTCAGTTCTTTCCTCTCTCCCTCCCTGTTCCTCCTCTTGCTGGGCTTCAGAGCGGCACAGAGAGCCTGGAGACAGAACCGGGTCTATTCCTGGAAAATGTCCATGACAGAGGGTACCACAGCAACAAGTTTCCATGGTGCTTGGACACAAGGAAAATACAGTCTCAGAAGAGATTACTGGCCTCAGAGTCAGAAGACCTGAGTCCCATCCCTGCCTCACCTCACCACTGGTGTATCCTTAAGGGAGCCATGTAACCTCCCAAAGCCTTGTCCAGAATTCTGGAAATGTCCAACCATTTAATCAGCCTCATTGGGGATTTCATAAACATCCAACCATTTAATCAGCAGCCCGCACCTCCGAGTATGTATTGGGTACGGGGGACCAGCACTCCATGAGATGCAGAGGAGCACAGACAGGTCCTTGCGTTCAAAGAACTTGCAGTTAATAGACAGTAGGGTTGCTCAGTACAGCCCTGTGAGCTTATGGGTTCTCTAAGAAACAGGGCCAGTCTGTAGTCAGAGTTCAAGGGGTGCTGTGCACATGAGGTATACCAGAAGCCCCAGGAGGAGAGCACACATTTGCTACTGCCCTGGTTAAAATTAAGAGGATGGTGCTGAACCTCTGAGCTTGCCTGCAGCCAGGAGTGTGTTTCTAGGCATTTAGAAATGAGTGGACAACATGAGGGAGCATAGACTCAGATTCAAAGGAGACAGGATCATCCAACCCAGGGAGGTCTAGTTGCGGAGGAGATTTTGGTGTGTATGAGACGTGTTGCTGTGGGTGGGGTGGGAGGGATATATAAATAGTGATGAGACCTATTTGGGAAGGGAGAAGAGTTTATTCAGAGGGCTGACTTCAGTGGGCTTAGAAGCTGGACTCCCCCACAACACACACAATCCCTTTCTAGGAAACCAATTTGGAAAAGCAAAAGCCTGCGGACTTGGGGGTGGGCACAGCTGCCAGGGAAGCCTGGGGGATAGTGGGAGGAGGCCAACTGAGGCTCTGAAAAGAGAGCCTCATGGGGAATCCAGGACAATGAGCTGATAGAAGGAGGAATGCAGAGAGAAGAAGGACAGAGGGGCAGGCTGCTGCGAGGGCTGCTCCCCTGGCAACCTCCCAAGGTTAATGGAGGGGCACCAAGCAGCCTCTGCGACATTCCAACATGAGGGAGGCTGGTTTGAAAAGAGCATTTGCTGTGTGGAGAAGGGGCCTTTCTCTGTCCTGGGCTGCTGTCCCTTTGTGGAGGTTCTTTGAGGCATGAGCCCTGCAAAAAAGCGTGGGGTGCAGAGGGAGCAGAGTGGATGGTTTGCCATTCATCTTCCAGGCAAACAGTCCACTCTTGGGCATTGGGGGCTGGTTCAGCTGCCCTGGGGCCCAGAGGCAACAGCAGCTGGGAAATCTCTGTACATGGGACTCCAGAATCAAACTCTACCTCGTAACTTATGGGCACTTAGAGAAGGGCTAAAGGAAGAAGGGGAGAAAACTGAGTGTCAACTAACAGTTCCCTTAGAGGGAGGGAAATCAGAAGTGTACAGTGTGGAAGAAAATGCTGATACTTTTTCAGGACCCTGTATCTAGGATGAAGGGTTTGGTAGTCAGAAATAATGAGGCTTTACCATATGGTATGTTAAGACAACTGAAACCCACATCTCTCCACAAACACACACACAAGCAACACATTGCACACACACTCACTGTAGGAACACACACACATATGCAAAATCACATGTATGGAAGCACTCATCTAAATGTAGGACACTCCTATGCACAGAGACACATGCCAGATCTCTTCAGGTAGTCACACGTGCTGTCTACAAAGTCCACACCCTCTGCAAGAGTCCTGTGGGCCAGTGTGTGCCACATCCTCATGCATCATGAGGCCAGCACACATCAGACCTTGGTTCAGGTACACATGGGACCCTGCGGTTTCCCACACCAGTAGGCATGGATATCCCTAGAAGAGTTTCTTTTTTGCCAAAGTTTGTCCCAAGGACACTTGTCCACATGAGATCCACCTTCTTCACTGCAGAGTCCAGTGTCTAGGTTACCCTGCCTTCTGATCTCTGAGGTATCCGATTCCCCACCCTGCACCTGCTAAAGAGGCTAGGTAACAGCCACCAGCAGGTGGCGCCAGCAGGAGCCTCATGTAACCAGGATTGGCACTAATGAGGACAAATCCACCTTTCTGGGAGGAAACACGGCCATGCCAGCAGGCGAGTAACCCTCCTTAGTGTGCCAGGAGCAAGCCCTGCAAATGGATGTGCCAAAAGCCCAGGCCAAGGAAAGACTCCCAAGGAAGAGGAGAGAAGGCAAAAGATTTGGCACCCAGGAAGGGAGGAGTGAAGTGACTTCTGTGTGGGCTATCAGAGGTTTAGACGTGCGCGTATGCTCACGTTTGTGTGCGCATGTGACAATGTTCATACACACATTGAGTGCTGTACTGTAATGCTGGGAGTTACTTGTGCTTCAGTGGATGTGGGTGAAGTAGGTATGGAAAGGCTCGAGAATGCAGGCATATGTGTGTGCACAAATGTGTCTGCATATACTGCTACATGCCGTGCAACTTAGGGAGGAAAAAAGATGAAGCCCAGCAAACTAGAACTCCTCACAACTACAGCACTGCCAGCACCGCACAGACCACAGTCGTTAGCCTCCTCCCACACACTCCCCATACCACACACACTCCAGGGACACACGTACACACTCACACCGCCCACACAGACAGGTGCTGTGCTGCCACATACAGACCTGCCCACCCACACGCTTTCGCACATATATATGGCCCCATAGAGAACACAGGAATGAACACGGATACAGCCAAGACACATGCCGCTCTGCGTGCCCAGGTATGCGTGTGCACTCTTGAACATTCCGCACTGTCTAAATTCTCATGCCTTCACACTCCCAGCAAAGGAGGGGAGAGAGAGGTGAAGGGAAAAGAGATGTCTCCCTGTCCTATGCAGCATCCTAGTTTCTGAGCCTCTGGAGATCAAAGAGAGATGAAATCAGAGAGCCCCCGCCCCGCAGTCTGAGACTGGAAGGGAAGGGAGAACCAAAGAGAGCAATGCGCTCCACACCCAGCCCCACGGGTCCTGCCCAGCTCTCAGCACTGTGGACAGCGCCTCCACCATGGGGACCGCAAGCCCCAGAGCAGCTCTCAGGGGTGCAGAACCCTGGAGCCCCCTGTCTGCATCCAGAAGAGCAACTGGAGTCAGATCCAGCCAAGTCCCAATCCCTTTGACTTGAGAGTCTTATAAACAAGGGGTAAAATGCCTGCCTCTCAGGGCTTTTGTGACTGGAAGACCACAAAGCACCCAGCACAAGGTCTGGCACATGATAGACTCTCAGAAGAGGTATCAGCAGCTCTAAGTTCTGTTTCTGTGAAGTTCCAGACCAGGACATGAAGAGTCTGTGCCGAGTATACTAAATAACGATGACACAGCATTGCGGTGTTGCAGGGTTATGAGCCGGGAGATATGGGTTCCAGCCCCAACCTTGCCAAACTTTAGCTCAGATTCCGCTTCTCTGAACCTGAAATAGTCTCAATAATAGCGCTAACACCAATTTTGAGCTTCCCAAATGCCAGGCCCTGTTATAAGCACTTTATAAAGATTAAATCCTTGAATCCCCATGACATTAAGTGGAATGATCTATTACTGTCCCCATTTTGTATAAGAAATGAAAGCACCTGCCTATGATTGGGCCCATGTAGGGCAGAGACAGCGCTGGAGCCTAGGCAGCCTGACTCCGGATCCTGTGTTGCTAACCAGAGCACCGCACCACCTTCTTCATGGTGCGTCGTGTACATCAGATGACATCATGCACATAAAAGTTCTTTGAAGGCTGCAGAGCATTAGACAAGTGCGAGGGTATATTGTTATGCATCGCAGCTTGGCTCATGGATGAGTAATTGCACAAGGAGTGAGAACTGCAATGAATACAGGAAACAGGATGGGGATGGGTACCATCTGGGACTGGCACATCACACCAAGAAGAAAAAATGGGTAGATCATGGGCCGAAAGGAGCAAGCAGACGTGCATCTTTGCATGGCGTTTGCCTCTTTCTTTAGTCCATACATTACTAGTTTGGATGTCCAATTGCTCTGCAGAACAGTCCCCCTGAATCCCTCCTCTTAATTGTAACCTTTGTATCAACAGTCTCTTTTCCCATCCATACCTCCCATCACCACTCCTCCATCTCATTCCCCTGTGTGGAGAGGGTCACCTGCTCTGTGACACATTGAGAATCGCTGTCAGAGGAGAACCACTGTGGTGGCCCCAGGTCTCAGAGGTACAATTGAGGTAAGAGGCCTCAACAGATTAGAGGAGGTATCTCTCCTGTTTCCAAGAGTAGGAGATGGAAACCAGGAACTTTTCTGCAAATTTCTTAAGGAAAGAGATACCCCTGGATACTGTTCAGTCCCCAGCCTGATATGACCTACTGCTTCTTGTAGAAGGTTCCTTGGTTCTCAGAAAACAATCATTTCTTTCTTTTTTTTTTTTGGTGCAGTAATGGGGATTTAACCCAAGGGGATTCTGCCTCTGAGCTACACCCCCAGCCCTATTTTATTTTTATTTTGAAACAGGTACTCACTAGGTTGATGAGAGTCTCACTACTTGTTGAGGCTGTCCTTGAACCTGTGATCCTCCTGTCTCATTTCCCAAGTACTGGGATTATAGGATACGCCACCACGCCCGGCTTAGAAAAGAATCATTTCATGTACATGAGGGAAAACTCCACCTTTTCAAAAGCCCTGCACCTCTTGTCCTTTGTTGGTTACAATACAGGACAGAATGGTCACTGGCTGGGGACGGAGGGTCTTTTTTCAAACCCCTCACACCACCTGCACCTCCTACTTTTCCCCTGTCCTCTTTTTCTTTCCAGAACCATGAGCAGTCTTCCCTTCCCCCAGAATGGCCCCCTTCCTTCCCCTCCTTGCTGATGAATCCATTAGTGCAGAGTCCTTGTCTTGTGTTCCTCGAGCTGGCAGAACGACCTCAGCGTTTGATGGCAATGAATGGCTGTGAATCTGTCACCATTAGCAGTGCAGTGAAGGCGCCCAAGCGCTCTGAGCTCTCTCTTTTGCTCTTGCTCCTTTTCCATCTCCTACCATGCTCCCCTCCAATTTCATCTGAACCCCCTGCTTCCTAAGAAAGATGCAGTGACTTATCTCTAACTCCCAAGGAACAAGAATCTTAAGGAGCCTCCACGAAATGCGGGAGGCTGGAAACGCGGTGGGGAGTCCCAGTGAACCTCAAGCTAGCCTGGAGTTTAGAGTTGTCACCCCACCCTTCCCTCTTTATTCATGGCTGGGATGTCCCTACTCTCTCCCAGAAGCTTCCTTCCACTTTCTACCTGCACAGGCGAACAGGATGTCTGTTCACTCCTGCTTCCCTCTGAACAATCCCTTGCTTTGGGCTGACACTTCCTGCTTCCTGACAGCCCTCTTCTACTCCCTGAAGTATGTGCTTATGGGCCACCTGCATTCGAATTACCTGAGACACAGAATAAAATCTCAGCTTCTGGGCTTCACCTTAGACCCACTCCAGATCTACTGAATCAGAGCTTGGGGGCGGGACCTGTGCCCTGTCCTCTGCAAAGCCTCCCCCTTGCTCAGGTACCTTGCGTATTGAGGGAGCATTGCCCTAAGAGTAGCAGGAATCATTATCCAAAGCCACCTGGGTGATTTCCCCCCCCATCTGCCTTCCCCACACAAGCTCTGTGACTTATTTGAGAATCACTATTATAGGAGAACCCTATGCTTCGTAGCAAGTGTTCAATAGGTTGAATTCTTCTGATTCCCATTCCAACACTTCTTCTTTCACACACACACACACACACACACACACACACACACACACACACATACGAGCAAACCACTGGAGTAAATTACAAATGCTCCACAACTTACAATAAGGTTATGTCAATGAACCCGGTCCTGCCACTAACTAGCCGTGGGAACTTTAGCAGGTCACCTTGCACATTTACCTGTTTCCTTAGCCATCAAATAGAGGCATGATAATTGTTCTCTTACCTCATAATTGTGATGTATGGTTCAAATGAGAAAAGAAAAGTGAAAGCGTGTTGAAAGGCTAGAAACTTGAATAAGTGACTTTGTGTTACTGGGGATTGAACCTAGGGACATTCAAGTGTACCCTGAGCTACACTTATGTTTTATTTTGAAACAGGATTTTGCTAAGTTGCTGAGGGCCTCACCAAGTTGCCAAGCTGGCCTCAAACCTGTGATCCTCCTGTCTTAACTTCCCAAGTACTGGGATTACAGGCATGTGCAGCTGTCCCTATGTTTTAATTATTATGTAAGAGACACATGAGAGTGAAACATATAGTGTCTGTTGAGAAATCCTGTTCCCACCTGCAGACCAGCAAGGGCAAAAACTTCAAGAAGCTTAGCCTCCGGTCAACGCCACTTCCTGGGGCTTCTTCTCAGAGTTTGTCCTGATCCCATAAAAGGAAAGGAGCCTGGGCTAGAGGTCGTGCACTCAAGGAAGGATTCCCTGCACCTCCTGGAATGATCATTCCTCCACCCATGCCCCAATCCTCAGAGGCCACCAGTCCCTCAAGGGCAGTAGGCCCGGCCCTTCGAATCAGCTCCTCTCCCTCTAATTACTCTTTACACACTCTGGTGCCAGGCCCGCCAACCAAATTACAATTGATTCTTCACTCCTACTGGATCAATGCCATCGACCTGGAACAGGCAGGACAATTCCAAACTCACCCTCTAGGAAGCCCGCAGCCCAAGGCAAGGCCCAGCAGGACCTGCCCTTGCAAACTTTGAATGTCCACGTGTGTATGTGTGTGTGTGTGTGTGTGTGTGTGTGTGTGTGTGTGTACAGAGACACATACACACAATCATGTCCTATCCCAGGAAGCATAAGCACACACAAATGCATATGTGCACTGAGCCATGCATAGGTATTCACATGCAGACACATATATAGTTCAATAAACATACAGGGACATTCCCATGTCTGTCTACACACATGTAACCAAAAAGTATACACATACACTCATACATAAGAGCACATGCCATTGACTAGAAGAAGAGGCACTTTTGGGACCATGGAAAGTATTCTTTGCCCAAGTGATGAGCAGAATTCTAACACATCTCTGGCCCTTTCCAGCCACCCTCCTCTGCATGATCAGGAGCACGTCCTGCCTGTCAGTCATGGGTGGGACAAAGCCAGCATGCTTGAGGTGCACACCACAAACTCTTCTGCTGGCTGTGGAGGACTCTAACTTTCCCTCCTCTGGGGTGTGCCTTTCCTGCTAATCTCTTTGGGGGCATTGGAGAAATGCCCAGCCACTTCTCCACCAGACAGGTCCATTACAACTCAGCTGGGCTCTTTCTATACCTCCATCCTCAGAGGAGCTCGGTGTACATCTGCACCTGAGGCCCTGAACAATTGGAAATAAGATGCCAAGCCTTACAGATGCCAACACCTGGTGACAGCCACCAGTGCACTCCCATCCAGCACAGATAAGGGGAACCCAAGCATGGAGGAGGGAGAAGGCAGAATGGGACCAAAACTCAATACTTCCAGGGCAGATGCCCCACGCCTCAGACTACACTGCCCCTGCCCTGTGGTCAAGTCTGTCAACTGTCCCCCGCACACATACCAGGCCACTGGCCTCATGTCAGTCTATAAGTTAAAAAGCACACAACATCAGCAGTAAAAAGCCCTTAGAGATTCTTAAGTCACCCCTGCCCACATTCTCTCAATGTCTAAATTTCCTTATTGACATTCTCAACAAGTGACTGCCCATCATACTGAACATGTTCAGACTCCATGGGGAATGGAGAACTCTCGTCAAGCAGCCAGCTTTCTAGCTGAGTAGCTCTAAAAGTTATTTAATTCTAAATGATGGGTCCTCCTACTGAATCTGCTTAAAGAAAGGATCACTGTTTTACACTTCTAGTCACAATTCTCAAGCTAGACTCTGCAGAGAGTGAGAAGCAAAACCCTGGGAGTATTCTGAGCCTTAGGACGGATGCGCAGGTGATTTAGACTCCCATATGCCAAAAGAGGATCATGAAGAAGTCTGGGATATATCTTTCAATCTATAAAAGAAGTCTAATTTGTGTTTCATCTCTAATTTGTCTACTAATTTTTCTATGTGACAGTGGCAAAGTCCTCAGGACTCACTGGGCCTTAGCTCCCCCCACAATAAAATAAGTGAATGGGATTATAACAGATGACAATAGACGGCTGAGGTCTGAGGAGGACATTTTCAATCTTATGTATGCCCCATGTATATCCCCAAACCTTGGCTCCTGAACCCCAACACAGAAAGCAGAAGTCTCTGTCTTCATGATCTCCCTGTTCATTTTTTGAACTTTCTCTGTGTAATCTATTCCCACCCCTCACTCACAAAGAACTTTTTCAATCCCTTCTTGAGGACTTAGAACCATTGGTTGTGCCCTCCAGAACCCATAACACTCCAGTAGTTATAACTGCTTGGATTGAGGGGAATTTCTTGCCATTCATCAGTCCCTTGCAGTCCAAGGCAAGGAAGTGTCCATCTGATCAAGAGAAGAAGCCTATAGGAGATCCTTGTGGCTGACTCTGTCGTGGGCATTTCGTTTCCTCCACCACACCATCTTGATGGAAACACTGGAAAGCATTTCTCAAACCTCCTTGTAGCCAGGTTTCTGGGTGTGAGGTTGTCTCCACCAGTTGCATGCAAGATTTGTAAGACAATCAGGAGGTGGAGGCGCTCTTCTGCAGCCTTGGCTGTTGATGCTTATCAGGGTCGTCACCGTCTTTTCAGGAGTTTCCAGTGTTCATTCTTCATTTTCTAAATATTTTTTATGTTGTAGCAGCCTTTTAATCTGACTCATTAACTCATGGATTCTATTGTCTCTTCTCCAATCTCCAGTTTTCAGAGGCTTCTCTGAGGCCAGTGGCAGCTCCAGACGCAATGGGCATAGCCTCAATGTCAGCCTTGAAGCTACAGCTTCCTAAATTCTGTATTGTTCTGAGAGCCATTCTAGTATTCTCAACCCTCAAACTACTTCTGTCCTTGCAACAACTGTGTAATTTCTGTATTAAATCCCTTTCTGCTTGAACTGCCTAGAGTGGAGTTTTGTTTTGTTTTGTTTTGTTTTGATTTGTTTTGATTTGTTTTCCTTCACTGAACCTTGACATGCAAGTCACAAGAGCAGCTATCGTGTCAACTCCACTCAACAGATATTTAGTGAGTGAAAACCATGTAGCCTGGTGCTGTGCAAAGACACTGCTGCTATAGTGACCTTACAGACAAGTAAGTCATGCAATCAGGTAATCAGTGTCCTGAAACTGCCAGGATGGGAAGGGTGAGGGAGAGCCGTCCCAGTCTCCACCCAGTCAGGCAAGCTGGAAGAGAGGCATGTGCAAGAGGAAAGGAAGCCTTTGGAATCAGATAGGCCAGGTCAAATCCTGGCTCTCATGCTCACCATGGAATTTGGGCAAGGTACCTTCACTCAGGGCTCAGTTGCTTTGTTTTCCTCCACTATTGCTCTGCCCTTTGTGTTCTTTATCCACATGCCTCTCCCCAGGAGGTCTTCCCACATCTCCTCCCTGATTCCTCTGTTCTGTGCTTCAAAGGAAGTATTCAATAGGTTGAATTTATCTGAATCCCATCCCATTCCAACATTCACTTTCTCTCTCTCTCTCTCTCTCTCTCTCTCTCTCTCTCTCACACACACACACACACACACACACAAGCATGCCATTGGAATAAACTACAGATGCTCCTTGACTTACTATAAGGCTACATTTCAATAAACCCGTTGTAAGATAAAAATATCATAAGTTGAAAATGCATTTAATAACCCTAACCTACCAAATATCACAGCTCAGCAACACAGTATACTGTAAAGTGTTGGTTGTATATCCTTGTGATAGCTGCCACTGCCCAGCATCTCAAAGAGTATCATATTGCAATACTGCTAGCCTTGGAAAAGATCAAAGTTTGAAATTTGAAGTAGAGTTTCTACTAGATATGTACAGCTTTTGCACCACCATAAAGTCAAAAAACCCTAAGTTGAACCATTGGTAAGTCGAGGACCATCTGTAGTTGATTTAGATCAGGTCCACCAGACACAGAGCCTGAGATGGAGGTTCCTATGTCAGGGATTTATTGAGGGAGGGCTCTCAGGAGGAGCCTTAGGAAGTAAGGAAAGCAGAATAGGAAGGGGAAGAAGCCAAGGAGGATGTGGTTTCACCTGAAGCCCGGCTTCAGTCTGTTTTCCCAGGGAGTTCCAACACATGAGTGGCACCAAAGGCTTCACACTGAGGAAAGGGGGCTGGCCTTCTGTAACCTGCATCAGCCAGTCATGACTGCAGGTGACCCCACGTGGGGGCATAAGGTCCCAAGCATTCCCCTGCAAGGAAGGATGCAGCTACCAGCAATAGTAACCAGCACTCAGAGCCACTGGGAGAGGGGGCATAGCAGTCCAATCAAGGGATCTGGAGGAGCCCCATCTGCAAGAACTATAGAATAACAAATGTACTGTGGGATTCCTAGAGAATAAGAATTGGACAGAATGGGGTCAAGGGAAAGATAGCAGTTCTTAATCTAGTTGCCTTTCTCCCTCATCAGCTCAGCCAGAGCTGGGGCCAAGCAGATTCCACCAAGACAGTGCATGGTCATAACAAAGAATTGGTTATGTGTGCAGGTATTTAGGGATTAATAACGAGCTTATTAATTAAGCAACATAAAGCCACAGGGTGTTTTTAATTATATGCCACAAACAGAGCTATTTAGGAACCCATGAATTCTGAACCTTGCATTGAAACCTGTGTGCCACTAATGGGCACAAGGGGACATATTGGAGGAAGGACACCTGGGGCTATGCTCTGACAAGCCACATGCCACATGCACTATGCCTAAAAACCATCCTAGAGCCACGTCTACTTAGCGAGTGTCTGGCACCCCTTCTTTTTGAAGTTTGTAGTGAGGTGTCCTTCCTCCCTTGCTGTTCCGCCCAGAATCTGGGGATAAGCAAGAAAATCTTTGTGTTGGGGTGCAGTCAGGATGTGTCTCCTGAGCCCAGGAAGAGACAGGACAAGCCTTGCCCAGAGATAAGAGACACAGCCCAGGAGCCTGCAGGGTGACCTGGATGCCTTGTACCCTGGCAAGGAGGAGCAACGCCACAGTGACCTGCTGCCCCAGATTCTCTGCCCAGGGAACTGACATCAGGGACATGTGCTGCCACCCTGGAGGCGGAGCTCTGAGGTTGGTTTTGTTTTTGTTTTTTTCACCTCTAATCCAAAATTCCTGAATTCTATACACCTCCCCCAACAGATTTCTGTAGGAACAGAGCCACCAAACCAGAAAAAGATAGAGAGAGAGATGGGGGAGAGAGAGAGAGAGAGAGAGAGAATGAGCTGAGGCTGGCCGCGAACCCGGATCCTTTGATCTCTGCCTCCCAAAGTACTGGGATTACAAGCGTGCGCCACCACGCCCAGCCTGTGAGGGGAATTCTACAGAAGTCTCCTTTAAGCTGCTCTCCACCTCTCTCTTTTCCCTCCCTCCATCCCTGCCTTTTCTGCCCCACCTGAAAGGAGCAGGTGAAGATTATTCTCACAGTAGAATTGGCCCAAGAGGGTATCTCTTCTAGCCAAGAAGAGAAAGTCCCAGCAGCAAGTCCCAGAGAATCTGTGTCTGTCTGGACACATTGGATGCCAAAGCAAGGAAACCTGCGCCGGGCGCCACTGCCCTGGAGCCCTGGCGGGTGTCCCACTCCTGTCCCGAGAAGACAGGAACTGGTGGCTGCTTGCTCACCAGACTGGCATTGCATGTTGTCTTAATTTGCTGTATGAGCAGCAACCAAATTGGCTCTTATTTATATGATGAGCACTGAGCCGGAGCAATAAAGAAAGGGTCACATTTTGTAATAGCTCTAGGAGCATTCCCCATATGGTAAATACTGAAAATGAAGGTTTAGCTAGGAATATGGGGCTTGGGCACCAGAGAATGGAGGCATGGATGGCTGGGGGTTGCCAGGACTCTAGGACATGGGTACAGGGGGCTTCAGGGGACAGAGCAGGCACGCACATGTGGTCTGCCTGAATTCATCTGTTGGCCTCGGTCAGTCTCTCAGGCTAAAATCTACCCTCATTCCCTTTTTTTTTTTCGGTACCAGGGATTGAACCCAGCGGCGTTCTACCTCCGCGCTACACCCCCGGCCCTATTTTTTATACTTTATTTTGAAACCGGGTCTCACGAAGTTGCGGAGGGCCTCACTAAGTAGAGAGAGAGAGAGAGAGAGCTGAGGCTGGCCGCGAACCCGGATCCTCCGGTCTCTGCCTCCCAAAGTACTGGGATTACAAGCGTGCGCCACCACGCCCGGCCCTCATTCCCTTTTATATCTGTCATGTCCTCCAGGAAATATCTCCCCATTTTCCTTTGGGATACGATTCCTCCCGTGGCAAACACACACAGTTGGCTCCACTCCAGAGATTGTTCAGAAACATTGTTCTTTCTTGAGCCATTTGCTTGAACAATTGCTAAAAACCCACAATGCAAAAGACTTAGTGAATTCTGGGGTCTTGCAGAGGTCAAGCCGCTGCCCATCCCCCCACCTCCAGAGACTTCCACATCCTAAAATGTCAGGCATTCTCCTCACCCTATGCATAGGTTATGTTAGCATAGAAGATAATCTCAGACAGGGACCCAGAGCCCTGTGCACCTGAACCCTGACTGCCACAGCTGCTCTGGGTCCCCATCAACCCCTGCAGTGGTCCTATAAGAGACAGATGTGTGCAGCACAAAGCCAAGCCCAAATGTTACCTGCTGAGCAGTGTAGACACAGAGAGGTCTGTTCCAGCCAGGTCAGATGGCAGGTGTCCTTCTATCCTTCTTCTCTCCAGGTCTACACCCACTTGAGCAGAGCAGGGAGGGGATCCAGGTCAAAGTGCAACATGAAAGCAGACACATTTGTTCTTCAAGTCCAGGGTCAAGAGCCCCAGCCAGGACTCCAGAGGTCAGCACAGTGGGAAGGGCAGAAAGTCCCAGACCACACTTGCAGCACCTTGACCCCAAACCATCCTTGCTTTTGGCCCATAAAAGTCCATATTCTTTCCACTTGTGCATGAATTGAGAGAGGGTATATAATGAAGCAGGGAACTTGAAGCTTCCCCAGGGATCCAAGGTACCAGGCCAAACTGTGTCCCTAGGCTACTTAGCACCTTCCCGTGTGAATGTGCAGGTCTCTGCCTGGATTTCCAGTCTTCAGGGTTCTCTTACTCGCACCTGAGCTAACAGTAAGAGAGGCCAATTTGCTGATGCCGTGGGAGGCTTCAAATGGTGTTTCCTGTGGGTATTGTTCCCAGCCTAATGTTGTACTAACATAGCTCTGCCTGGTGATTACTATATTACTATATATTAATCATAAGCTAATGATGCACTCACCCTGCCTCTTTCCTCAGCCTATATGCAATGCCACCTGGATCCTGAGGCATCTGCCTCCTCTCCCAATGTCTGCACCCCATCCCACCCCCAGGGGCCAGCCTTGTGCTCAGCACCCCTTCCTAGAGGTAAAGTCAGAGGAGGGTCATCTTCATGGGTCTATGGTCCAAATGACACAATGTCCAAAGCCAGGGTTTGGGTCCACCAATATCTGATACCCATTAGTCCCCCTTTCTCCCCTTAGATGGTCAAGGTTCAGGAGTAAAATGAGGTCTCGAAGAAGTGAAAGGTGATTCTGATGGCTTCCTGAGATCCAGAAGAACAGGGCTGAAGCAACGGATATATGAGATGTGCTAACTCATCCAAGGACTGGTTTAGTACTACTTTGTGCCAGGTATTCATTTGTTCCTTTGATAAATATTTTTAAACCTTTACTTGGTAAGTCCTGTTTTAGGCAAAGTGAACAAGGTTAACAAAGTCCCTACCCTCATTAAACTTTATTCCTAGGCCGGGCGTGGTGGCGCACGCTTGTAATCCCAGTACTTTGGGAGGCGGAGACCGGAGGATCCGGGTTCGCGGTCAGCCTCAGCTCCCTCGCTCTCTCTCTCTCTCTCTCTCTCTCCCTGTCTCTCTCTCTCTCTCTCTCTCTCTCTCTCTCTCTCT
>PVJS01003060.1:0-78505 GCA_004027185.1 Glis glis
GAGAGAGAGAGAGAGAGAGAGAGAGAGAGAGAGAGCTGAGGCTGGCCGCGAACCCGATCCTCCAGTCTCCGCCTCCCAAAGTACTGGGAGTACTGGGATTACAGGCGTGCGCCACCACGCCTGGCTTAATTTTGTGAATTCTTGCCCACCACTATTAGTCAACAGTAGGTATCTCAGGTTGGGGAAACAAACCCTAAAAATTCCATGGCTGACTACAGCAAAAGTGTATTTCCTGATTATGCAAATATTTCCTGCTTATGCAAAGTCCTCTTCTAGTTGGAGCAATTCTGCAAGCCATCCTGTTTCCTTCCTGTGGCTCTGCCATCTCAATGTGAGACCTCCACGGTCAGCAAAGCACAAAAGAAAAGGCTGGGGAGTCACCCAAGACCTTTTCAATGCTTCAGCCCAGAAGTGACATTTGTCATCCTCCCTCATTTCATTAGCTGGACCTAGTCACGTGGCCCTGCATCTTACGCCACCCAAGGAGGAGTTGAGAACCAGGTGGAGCCTTCTCCATTCCTACCACCACTACATTCCATGTGCAATGGCGTTTTGCCACGTTCTGAGAATCAAGAATAAATTAGATCCAGTCCCTGTCCATGAAGAGCTCACATCCTTATAAGAGATAGTAATATACAATGTTTACCATAAAACAAGTCACACTGTGATTTGCTCTATAACCCAGCAGTAGATATGGAGCATTGGAAATGCAGAGAAAGAAGCAATTAATTACAGTGAGGGTGAAAGAGAAGATTTTACAGAATAAGTAGCATTTAAGTGGAAGTGAAACTAATTTTTACACGTCACTCAATCAAAGTACATTAGGACAATATCTGAGAAAAGACAGGCATCGTGAGTGTGGCTAGATCCTCTCCAACTCTTTTCCAGAATGGTCCCTGCAGGGAAGGGAAGTGAGCGGGCAGTAGAAGAAACTCCTAAAACTGCCCAGCCCAGCTCACCCTTTCAGGGAACCCCATGTTCATAATACAGGTGTGTGCACATAACACATCTCCTTGTTTTAATTCAAACAACACCCTTAACCTCTATAATTAAAACCATAAGTAAAGTTAATACTGAGTGAACTTCAAGTTGCTGTGACCGCTGGTGCTCTCGGCACAACCCCGTGTGCCTCCCTGCAGGCCCATGTGCAAAAGCACCAAACTGGAAATGATGGAGAACCCAGAGTGCAGCATGACTGCCCTGGTTGCCAAGAATGAGCAGCATGGCTTGCAGAGGAGTCCCTTCACTCCTCCAAACTTCAGTGTGCTCACCTGTAGAAGGAGATTATCATATATACCACTTTCAAAGTCTCTTTCTGCAATACATTTCTCTGCAATGACAGCGTAACTTTGAAAATGTATGCAATAGGTACAGAAAAGCTTACCAACGGTGGAAGTTGGTGCTGTGAATTAGCTCCCTCAATGTCACCAGGCTTTCAGCTAGAGGTGGAAAATGAAAAACTGTATTTCCCAGACTCTCCTACAGACAGAGTTCGTCCTGAAGCATACACGCACTCCTCTACGATTTCAAAGGTGCGAGGGAGATGGTGACCACCTGCCTGCTCCTCTTGGCTGCTTTCCTCCTGGCAAGCACAGTCCAGGAAACATGGGGCTTTCCTGCAACAGCATCCCAGGGTACCTCCTCCAGCTTCCTGGGCAGTCACACAGTGGTAGCAGTGACGGTGGCTTCTTGAGTCCCAGTTTCTTGATTCCTGGATCATTGGTTTGGGATGTCTTCCTGAATATACCAATAATGGTAGCTACAGAGGTGGTAGCTCCCCTGGAAGGCCAGTTCCCTAATTTTCTGGAAGTTCTTTTTGAGAATCTAGCCTAATAGTTCCTGCTTAAGGGATTTTATAAGCACCTTATTCCTTCTATAAAATGGTCCTCTGTTCAAAATACCAGCAGTGGTCTCTGTTTAATCCATTAATTAAACAGTCTTCAGGCCTCCTGGCTCCACTTGACCTCAGACTCCCCAGTCTGGGGAGGAGAGTAAACTTGAAGAGGAATGAGTCCCTGGAATGTGTCTGGGCCACCTCAGGAGCCAACCACGGGTTTCAGAGAGTTGCTTTCATTTCATCAAAAGGAATAAAGAAGGAAAGGCCTCACCTGGTTATAAGAGGTGAGGACAAGAAACTTCCAATGCAGAGATCCAGGTAAGCTGCCCATTCAAAATGAAAGGGGGCAGGATACCCATACCCACCGCCAGAGTGAGACTGCAAACACAGCATGTACCCCGCTGCCCTTCCTGCTCTTGGCTAAGGGGCGGGCAGTTAATGGAAGAGTTTGGATGTCATGATCTTTCTCATGATCTGGACTTTCAGTCGGTGTGAGCATCCCCTGGGGTTGGATAACCCCCAAAGAAGCAGGAGGACTTTTTGTTTCTGGGACCATGGCTGACTTTAATGTTTTCTTCAAGAAGAAGGAAGCTGAGCATACAAGGGAATGGCAGGAGTGCTAGCAAGGGCATGGTGAGGAATCTTGTTTCTAAAACCAGCGTGTGCTGAGGAGGGAGCAACAGACTCTATAGCTGAGAGAAGTACTTAGCACAATAATAGTAAATGGCCAAGCTGTGGTCCTGAAGCCAGAAGACATGTTGTGGTCCAGATTCCATGGATCAGGGAAACAGAACTGACCATGTTTAGCTGGCGGTCGGGGTGTCATAGGTCAAGCTGACAGGTGAGAGGAGGGAAGAAGAACACAGCATGTAGGATGCAGCAAGAAACTAAGGAAAGCCCCTGCCTCTAAGTCAGCGGCAATGGGTAACCTGGGACTGATTGTGTAAGGATTCTAGCTAGTCTCCATATGCAATCTGCCAAGGAAACACCATGCTGGTTTCCATGAAGTAACCTCTTTCTCTCTCCCTGCTTTCCCAAGACTCTCTGATTATGATTGGTAGGCTGTGTCCTTCCACACCCAACTAAAACCATGGCTTTGTCTGGAAAACTACCTGAGAAACCAAGGGAAGCGTGGGAAGGCCAGGCCAGGGATTGTTAGCTGTGTGTCTAGCTTGGGCCGTTGCAGAAGCTCTGTGGAGGATGGGGCAGCCACGGAGGAACTTGCAGATGAAGAAGGCTGGAAAGGGTGCTGGGTTTCTACAGGTGCCTTCCTTGCACCTATACCTGGGATTCTGGATACTGTGGAGCTCAAGACTGTTGCCGCTGCTCCAAGCTGGTCCATGCATATTTTCTGACCCTTGATTAAGTGTATTTCCAGATTTCCCTTCTCCTCAAGGAACATTCCTCCAGAGTCCTGGTTACATAACTTTCAGGAAATTTTTATCTCTGGACCTTCTGCAGTCACTGTCAATGACCCCCAAACCTGCTTTGTAGCCTGACCTTAACTCCTTGGGTTCAGGGAGAATTTGACTCAACTCATTTTCCCAAACCCCTTAGAAACCTGTTTTTCACAGCATGTCCTCCCAGAGAATGCTAAGTGGGTTAATAAGAGCCAATTCATTTCTGACCCATTCTGGACACCAGGACAGAGCAGACATGGAAGGCGAGAAGAATCATGCGCACCCGAGTATCACTCTAGAGCAGCCGACTGTAGCGTAGGGGACACGTGGCAGAGTCAAGAGATCCATGTAGTCTTGGCTTGGCAGGTCACTTCACCTCGCTGGCCCTCTGTGGTTGTACTCTGAAGTCTGCTTCTTCAGTGAGGATGACATGAATATAGATGTTTATTTTGGAGTCCTGAAGAATACAGATGTTCATTTTGGGGTCCTGAAATCCCATGTTAACAAAATAGGAGAGCAGGAAGAAAAGGAGTTTCCACATTTCCTTTGAATGGTCCACAGAAACCTTTCTATTGGACCCAGTGTCAGATAACCAAATCAGGTGAAATATGTCCTGGATTAAGCAGAAGCACAATATCTTTCATACACAACAGCAATAACGGTAGCTTGCCTTTCTGAAGCATCCTACCCTCTTAACACACTTCTGAGTACATTTCTCTCACTTTGGCCACTTTATTCTGTGAGTCTATTAGTCAGCTTTTCCCTGCTGTGACCAAAGTTCCTGACAAGATCAACTTGGAAGAGGAAAGATTTATTTGGTTCATGGTTTCGGAGGATTTAGTCCATGGTCAGCTAGATCCAAGGCAGAAACATCATGGCAGCAGGGTGTGGCAGAGCAAAACATTTTAGCTCATGGCAGCCAGGAAGCAGAGAGACAGCTGGAAGGGCCAGAGACAGATATATCCCCAAGGCCAGGACCCCAGTGGCCTCCTTCCTCCATTCAGGCCCTACCTGCCTAGAGTTAATACCAGTAGTCCATTCAAGTTACTAATCCATCATAATCCACGGATGAGGTCAGAGCCTGCAAATCCAATCTTTTCCTAAAAGCTCCACCTCTGAACCTCTTGCCCCATTGGGGACCATGTTTTCAACACCTGATCTTTGTGGGTAACATTCTAGATCCAAAACGCTGTGTTAGATGGGAAAACTGACTGGAGTCTGTACTGTCCACTCTCTAAGGCCAGTGTGCTTTATGCAGCAAGGGCTTCGTGCCTGGAACTGGATATTGGCTTCTACTCTGGATTTCTGCTGGCCTCAGACCTGAAATCCAGAGCTCTTTCCTTCTCGTGGATGGCAAATGTTCTGAAGGGAGTCCTTGGAGACAGATGAAACTCAATAGGAAGCCCTTCCCCCAGAGCCTCTGCACCTCCAACATCAGAGGGGCTTCTCCCTGAGCACAAGTGTCCTGAGGAGAATAAGACAGACATTAAGGGAAACTGCCATGTTTCTGCCTGAGATGGGCTTCTGTAGGAAGTTTAAGAAAAAGATGTAGACTCTGGAAGAAAGCATGCTAAATCCATTTAGACATCAGATTCCAAAGTAATTCCAGCCCCCAAAAGGCAAAAGGAAGGTTTCACTTTCTTCTTTCTTTTCTTCTTTTCTTTCTTTTCTTTCTTTCTCTCTCTCTCTTTCTTTCTTTCTTTCTTTCTTTCTTCCTTCCTTCCTTCCTTCCTTCCTTCCTTCCTTCCTTCCTTCTTTCCTTCCTTCCTTCCTTCCTTCCTTCCTTTCTTTCTCTCTTTTTTTTTTTTTTGGTAGAACTGGGGATTGAATGGGCCTGAGGAGGGGGGGGGGTCTACCTCTATGTTACACTCCCAACCCTATTTTTTTTTTTTTATTTTGAAACAGGGTCTTGCTAAGTTGCTGAAGCTTGCCTCAAACCTGGGATCCTCCTGTCTCAGCCTCCCAAGGTTTAACTTTTTATCCTGGGCGAGAACACAGCCTTCCCTGGGGCCCTTCCCTTCCTGGTGCCTCATTCTCCCTGGTCAGGTTCCTGCATTTTTCTCACACTTTCTCCCCTTCTCCCCACTGTGCCCCTTTTCTTCTTTCTTCCTCTCCTTCAGCTGCCATTCTTTCTAGCTCTTCTCCCTGTTACTCCTTCTCCCTTCCCTTTTTCCCCCCTCAGGAGCAGATAAGCCTGTGTGCTAAGCCAAAGCAGCATTAATGGGGATCAGATCCTTAGAAAATAAAATAATGTGCAATGAGAGCATTTGCCTTCTACAGAATTCTCTTGTTTCTTCCTTCTTAACCAGACTCAGCCAGTAGATTATACATGGGTCTGCTGTTTTCCTTTCTTAGGAAAGTGCTTAAAGAAGTCTTGTGTTGTGGCACACATTTAATTATTTGCTGCTGCCTACCCTGCTATTTGTCTGTTTATTTTTGCCAAATAATTTTACAGATTTCTCAATAGTTGACTAGTTCAAACTTTTGTGCATTCTCTTCTTTTATTGAAAATCCAGGCCTTCCCATGTAGGTAGAATTACCTTTTAGACATGTGAGTAAATCATAAACGCTATTTCTAAAATATTCTCAGAATTCCTCTTCTTACCTGCTCTCAGGGAGTTACCGCCTGACCTTGGGCTAATCTGGAAAGGACACTCAAAACAGCGTTTGTTTGTTTGTTTGTTTCTTTCTTTCTTTGTTTTCAGAATTCTTGTGGCATAAAGACTTTTTTATTTTTTTAATTAGTCATTCTGGAACTACTTTTCAAAATCATCTATGAAAAAAGGCAGAGGACTTTAGTGGATCACAGTGGGCCCTTCATCATGTGTCCATGTCGTCTGAGAGGTTCTGGGATAAATTAAAAGGATGGTGAGGGTCAGCATTTCTGGGCAGTTTTGAATCTGAAAGCATCATAACCCTTTTCCAGCTCCATCGTCCCAAGGGGGCTGAAGATGGCTAGTTAGAGAGTTGCTGAAAGACTGTGCCATCTGCCTCCTGGCCAAGGAGAGGAGTCATCCTCAGCGGTGTGCAAATTCTGAGACGATTCATAGTGACCCTAATGAATATCACAAAGCCCTCAATACCCCCATTATTTGGCAATGTGGGTGGAAAGGAAGTGCATGCATATCTCTGTGCATGGTGTGAGGGTCTGGTTGCTGCAGAGAGGAAACCTATAGCCCAACTTCAGTCCTGGGAAAGTTTTTATGCACAGCTGCAATACCGAGAGAATGCAAGTGTCTACATGTCAACACTGGGTTTTCTGAAATTATACCATCTGAATCAACAATTCTGAACATGCCAAGCTAGTAAATACATATTAAGAATTTTTAAGAAGAACAATTACCTTCTTTGCTCACAATTATTTACAATGAATGCCCAAGCTGGCACAGTCCACAGAGTTTACCTGTCTCACACATGTAGACATGATTCTTTTTTAATTTTAAAACCATACAAGCATGATGAACACAGCATCTTCTACCAGCTCAAATGGCTGGTTCCTAATAAAAACAGTGTGGTTTTTTTTCCTAAAAAGATCATCTTCTACTATGCCGAGTTGATTTTCATTTTGTGTTGCACTCTTAGAAGGCACTATTTCTAAAGTACGGCATCTTAACAAGAATCCTGCCTTATATTTGAGCCACCCCTTTTCATAAACAGTATTTTATATTTATCACCTCATTTTTATTTTGATTCACATAACTTTTCCATGAAGTAAGTACTACCATTTCCTGCATATCACAGATGCTTGATCTGAGGTTTAGAAAATATAAGTAACATGCCTGGAGTCTCAGAGCTTTTTAGAACAAAGCCAAGACTCTCACTCTCACCCCAGGCTCTCTGACTTGAAGTCTAGTACTCATCCCACTCTCTGACATTCCCTCTCCAGTAAATTCTATAATGAACCTGTAATTTTGGTACTAATAGTGCTAATTGGGAGATTTCAGGCCTCAAATCACCTCAGAGGGCCCTCTCGCTTGCTTCCTTCTCAGTAGCTATCACAAATGTTTATAGATCCCAAAATGAGCCAGCACGCCACAGAACAGAACCTTGAACCATCTGAAAGATGATAGGAGAGTCCACTGCATAAAGAGAAGCTGCCCATTCTTCATAAAAGGCAGGCAATTTTTCCAAAACAGTCATAAATCTGTAGAAGTCAGAGATCAGGAGCACAAAACGAAGCTTATGACCACCAAATTATCAAGTGATCATGCTGGGCCAGTTTTCTGCATTCCCAAAGAGTTAAGAGAGAGAGAATTCCCCTTGCTCTTTGCCCAGCATGGATGGGAATAATTACCATTCGTGCATACATATCTCAAAAGATGGGATGCAAAAATAAGAGACCTGAGAAAATAATAAAGAAGTAACTATCTTTTTTATGTTCATTTATTGGTGCATTGTAATTATACATTTTGATATATGTCAGGGTATTAACATCATATTGACAGCTGCCTACAGAAAGAAACAAAGAAAAGGCATGTCTTAAAAGACTGAGGGTATGACAGAAGAACATCTAAAAAGTTCCTTCTAAGACCATGTGTAAATGCAACTTCCCGCCACTGCCACTTTCCCTTCAGGCAGATTAAACCCCAAAGCCATTGTATCTTTTCTGAAACCCTGACTCTTCCAAGAATGGGAGACATTTTGGTCTTTCATACACAAATAAGGTTGTGATTGGTGCTTGATATCCGGGGTATATATTAGACTAAAACTGTGTAGCTGAAAGTTACAGGAAATTAACTCAAAACCAGCTGAAATATGATGGACACAGGCAACACGAGTGTCCACAGGGAAGCAGATGCAAGGAACAATGGAATATGGACACTAAGATATTTTCATTCACTTCCTCTTGTTTGTTTCTCTCTCTCTCTCTCTCTCTCTCTCTCTCTCTCTCTCTCTCTTCCTCTCCCTCTCTCTCTCTTCTCTCTGCATCTGGCCCAGTCCACTGCTTCCTTTTGTGTGCCACCTTCATCCTGTTCTTCTTACAGCGTGTCCTCTGTGAGTCAAGATGAGCTAGAGGGTGTTGGGGTGTGCAGTTAGATAACTCCAGGCTTATAACATCTCAGCTAGCAACACAAGAACAAAAGGATGTGTGTCCATATAAAAATTCTGTGGAAAATTTCATGGTGACTCAGTTTGAATCTCAAGTGCATCCCTGGGCCAATCACCATAACCGAGGGGATGCAGTGCTGTGGTAAAGTTGGTCTTGCTCACATGACCACCTCTGTGCACGGTGCTCACCGCAGCTGTCGATACACTAGTCGAATAAAAGGGTGGGAACAACTTCCTCTCCACTCTTCATCCATTAAAAGAGGGAGTAATTACATCAGAGTAAGGTTTAGATGAAGGAATTCAGAGAAAAATACCTCTTCAAGGTACAGTCAAAACTTGTTTTTCCCATTCACATTTGCCAATGGAAAATGAAGGACCATAAAACAAATGCATGCAGCTTGAGCCTGCACTGATTCTATATAATCCGTTTCCTTCACTCCCCACTAAAGAAAATCCAAGATACTATCCAATTAGGCTTCTGTTGAAAACTAAAACTGAGAGTTGAAAGTTTTTGATAAATCTATGGGAATCAGATTATTTCTTAGTCTATCACTCTACATACCTGCACGAGGAAAGCCAGATTCTGAATCTATTATTAAAGATGCATCTTTGTGTTTTAGAAGATATAGGTGAGCACTTAGAATTAAGGGGAATGTTATTCTTCCCCAGCGCATTAAAATCAAACCAAGCAAAACTCGGAGAATAGGGAGATGGAGAAGGGATGGGAGAGCAGTTGCTGGTTCAAATCACATTCTTCAAATATTGCTCTTTAAATCAATTTTAAAATTAGTAAATTTATTGTAAGACTCTCATGAAAATAAAGGAAAAGATTTAAAGCAAGTGGGATTGGAGGGAGGGCTAAATGTGCAATGTGTGCATGTATGAAGTTGATACCCTGACATATATCAAAATGTATAATTACAATGCACCAATAAATGAACATTAAAAAAAGAGTTAAAGCAAGGTGCTAAGAAGCCAAAAGAAAATAGTCAAAGAGTGGCACTAATCTTATGTGCTGGTCCCCCAAGAAACTAAAATCCCAAGCCCATGCCCAGGCCTGGCCCCAGGCCTCATCTCCTGCCTTCAGAAGAAGCTGTTTTTACCTCTGAATGGAGCTGTTTGTGCCAGATAAGTGAAATGGAGCATTAAGACCATTATTTGAATACTGGAGGCAGAACACACACAGAAAGGAAAATTTAGGAAAAGTTCTATTCATTTGAATTAATTGAGATGAGCAGTTATTCTTTGTTTAAATTGACCCTGTAATTGTTTCTACTCTTGTCCTCATGAGGTGTATGGAGACATAAGCTCGAGGGCTAGTCTGTTTACAGCAAGAAAGAGCTCAGCATGGCTAAGATGCCCTGTTTCACTCACCCATGCAGGTCATACAATTGATTCTCTCCAAGAGACCCGCCATATGGATTGATTTAGCAGCATTTCACCGGCTGCCTAGAGACACGGCTTGAGTCATCCTGTATAAATTACTTAACTCTCCACCACAAAGAGGGGAAAAAAATGTTTTCTTGCACAGCAGTAGCAATTAATGTTCAACATGTTTATGGAGTTTAATAATATACAGCCCAGCACCGATCTCTGTGTGCAACACCATTATCCTGAGAGAGGGACTTAGGTGGTGTCATCAGTATACAAGACACACATGATTGATTCATCAATAACTGGGCCCAGCCTTATTACAGCAAACAAATTAGACATCGTGGAATATATTGCCATATAGACAGGACTTCCTCCTCCTCAAATATATGTCATAATTGATAGTGGTGACCTTTCGGCAACACTGAAAAACAGCTTGCAATTAACAAGCTCCCTGTCCTTTGAGTGCCTGCGCACATTAGTGGTTGTTGGAAGCCTGGCCCAGCTGGGGAGAGTGGAACAAGGTCTAGAAAACACTTTCCTGGGAAAGCATTTGCCAGTGGGGTCCAGCATTCCTCATCTCTCCCCGATTTCATTTTGGAGTCATGCAAAAAAGAAACCAGCGAGTCAGCCAACAGATATTTAGTGAGCCGCTTCTGCATATCAGGCAGCGTTCTGGGTGCTGGGGATGAAGAGAAAACGAGACAGATGGAGAATGGCAGTAAACAAATAAATAGACACCTTCTAAGTTCTGATATGTGGCATGCTGAAGACAAAATACAGCATACTTGAATTTATAAAACTTTAAATGCTAGTAGGGATTTGACAGTAGGAGACATTTCTTGGTGGTATATACCTTTAATCCCAGTACTTGGGAGGCTGAGACAGGAGGGTAACAACCTCAGCAACTTAGCTAGACCCTCAGCAAAAATTAAAAAATAAAAAAGTTGCTGGGGGTATAGCTCAGAGGTGGAGTGCTCCTTGGTTCAACCCCCAGTACCAAAAGGAAGAAACAAACTCAATAGGAGACATTTTATGTACTCAGCATCCATGTGATTAAATAATTGCCAAGGTAAGAAGATTCTGTTACTCGTATACTTTCACTGTCCAAGTTCTAAAAATATAAATGCCAATTCTGAGTAGGGATGGGTATTATTTATGTTTCAACCATTTTTAAAAATGGAGCTCTTTTAAAATAATTATTGTGAAGTTTTTATAGACCAAATTAACCAAAAATAGGTAGATTTCCCAATGCCAAAAATAAAAATAAGGGTTATTCTACATGTTTAAAAAACTAATCATAATAATTAAAAATGGTGTCAGGACACATTAAAATCACAGAACTAGCATACTATGTAAGTTGATCCATTCATGGAAGGTTAGATCTGCCTAACATTTTGTCCTCATGAAATGTTTTATCTCTGTAGTATGTCATAGGTGTCTATACAGACAAATTGAAATTTATATTTAAGATAATTGTCCAAATAATTTAATTCCATTGAAAATATTTTAAGCTGAAACACCTAAGTAGTTGAGGTAGGAGTCCTTCTCACAAGAAGTCTCTGAAATCTTTCTTCAGTTTTTCACTCCAATTTTTAGACATCACTTGGCCCCTTTAAATATGAATTTTCCAACTATGCCTAATAGTTCCCAGCCCCTTTGACTTAATACACTGGAACAGTCTGATTGGTTGTGATATCTTGGGTAATTTATCTGCAGAGATTTTCTCCTTTTATGCTTCCATGGCAATGCCTCCCTCGCTCCTGTGAATGAATCCTTCTTGTGTGGAGAATGAGAAGACATGTATGCTCACTGGGAGCCACTAATGACCCTGGACCCATGCTTGGCATCCATGAGGATGTGATCTGCAAGTCACTGTCATCCTACGTGGATGTCATAGCCAAAAAGCAGTCATGAAGAACCATGCTAAGTCAATGATGGTTGAAGGAACAAATGATTGTACATGGTACTTTAGGCAGTTTTCCTTCTCATTTCTATCCACAGTAGGGTGGCCCCACAGCCTATTCACCCTCGGACCCTTTCACCATCCTTCTCTTGCTCAGCTGTAAATCACAGGGTGGCTGGTGTCCACAGGCTGCATCACTAGGCTGACTTCCAGTTAGAATGAGCAAGTGGGAGGCCCTGGAAGTGGAATGTAGGGTAGGGAACAGGGAGAAACTGTGGCATTCCTCCCTTTGTCTCTCTGCTTTGGGCGGCATGTCTAGCACCAGAGGTTCCAACTCTGCAGTTATACCCTCCTTGGTTCCAACTTTCATTGGGATGCGCTGTGGTTCTGGCAGTCCACCTCCTCCCTAGGGTGGTGGCTACTCCCTGCTCTTGTTATTCTCTGATTTGCATCGCTGTCCCATTTGGTTTTTCTGCTCTTTCATCATCTATGCAACAAATTCCCTGTACTAAATTCCTCTTTTTTTTTTTTTGGTTTCTGCTTTTTTGGTTATACACTGATACAGAGAATTTGCAAGGGGGATTCAGCTCCATTCATAATGAGCAGTTGCTATACATAGCATTGTGCTATGCACCTGGGAGACTATGATGCATAAGACATTGTGTCTACTTCCAAGTAAGTCTGAATCTAGTGAACAGATCATTTCCAAATGATGTGGCAAGCAGTCCAACAGACTGAGGTCAGGGAGCTCTGTAAACACTAAGAATAGCTCCTTCACTGGATCTGGAGGTCAGGGAAGTCTTCCTGGAGGAGACAGTGGTTGAGCTAAACCTTTTGGGGATGATAGTTAGCTGGGTAAAATGATGCTGGGAAGGCCTTTCAAACAGATGTAACAGCATGAGTGTCTGCATCAAAGTGTCAGACTGACTGCCCTGAGTTCTGGGGTTGGTGTCAAGGTGGGGAAAGATAGTACAGACACAGACTAGAGGAAGGGTGGTATCACTGACCACAGAGGGTTGGAAAGAAGGTCAGAGGCACATGCCAGTAAGGGGTTGAATTCTCTTCAGTATGCAATTAGTAGTAATTAATGATTTTTAAATCGGTGGAATAACATGGCTACATTTACAATTTGTAATGTAGATGGATCACTTGGGCCAGACCATAGTAAATGGTAACTCTACAAGAGACAAGATAGAAGAAAGCAATTAAAAACTTACTTGAGGCAGATTATACCAATAATTCAATCCAACCTACCAGTGTTGAGCTCCCAGTAGCCAGCCAGCCATTGTGCTGGAGGGAAGAGGAATATGAAATTCTAAGGCACATGCCATCACCATCCTCTATATTTGTGTGATCCTTCAAAGTTTACCATGTAATTTTGAGCTCATTTTGTGATTCTTATTAAAACTTCATGAGTTGGGTACTAGAATCCCCATTTTTCAGATGAGGACAGAGTCTCAGAAGGTGAGAGAATTATGTTCAAGGTCAGACAATAAGTAAGAATTGAACACAACAATCTCCTGATTGCTGAGCTGAAGATAATTTTCTGTTTCTCATTACATAATAGGATATACTGATATCCCTGAAAGTTAAATAATCACTAGCTAGAGAAACAATATGAGGATTCTCATGTACACATATAGTAGGTTTCTTAAGAATCAATGCATACCCTATACCAGACATGGGCTTATTTTAGGGCTTTTTGCTCCTATGTTTGTTTTTACTATCCTCTCAAGACAGATTCTAGTTCCTTAAGGAGTTGAGTGGTGCACACCTGTAACCCCAGTACTTGGGAGGCTGAGATAAGAGAATCACAGGTTTGAGACCAGCCTTAGCAATTCAGCGAGACTTTGAGCAATCTAGTGAGACCTTGTTTCAAAACAAAAAATAAAATGGGCTGGGGGTGCAGCTTGGAGGTAAAATGCTCTTGGGTTCAATCCCCCGTACCCCCCCAAGAAGAGAGTTGACAAAAATCACAGATAACTGGTACAACTTCTCTGGATTGGGACTGACAGAAGACAGTTAGGTTGCAGCCAGCAGAATCTCAATGAAGATGATAATTCTAGGATTCTGTGACCTTCCCATTCTTCCTGAAAATAACAAGAATGTGAAAATAGAGGACAGTATCCTAAAGAAATTAATTGTGCCAGAATTTGAGGAATACACAGTAAGTGCAAAGGATACCAGAAAATACTCTTTTACTGTCTGGTGGCCTTTCTGTTCATCCAGCAGACAACTATTGGTCAAAATCAGGACACTGACAGTTTCCTGTCCCTCCAGACTCCATCCTGGGAGGATGTTGATGGATTCTTCACCATTAGTCAAAAGTCAGCCCTTCAGAGGAGGTCTTCCTGGTTTTACAGATCATTAATGCTCCCTCTTGCTAGTACTGATCCCTCTCTCTCTCTCTCTCTCTCTCTCTCTCTCTCTCTCTCAAAAATACTAATAATGCATGGTGAAGCTAACTCCTCATTCCCAGTAGGGGTTAAAAGAGAAAGAAGCAATGGAACTGAGAGGAGACAGAAAACCCAATACCCTCACTCCTGTAATTCCCTTTGGAAAGTCTGCCTCCAGACTCACTCCTTCTCTTTCCTAGGATAGCCACCCAGAGCCATGAGCAAAAACCTTGTATACTCAGCACCTCCTCTGGTTAGAGCCCATGATTTACAGACTTATTTCTACCCCTAACAATTCCCATCAGTGACAGTGATTCATCCAGGCAGTCCACAATTCTGCCCACATTTGAGAATCACTTTTTGCTTTTTATGTGCATACATTCAAACTCCACATCTTAGTCATAAATAAACTCCCTGTCATTAAAGGGGAAGTGGAGGTTGAGACGGTTTCAGAACAGTATCGCTTGTCTCTGGACCACATGTGCCATGAGGCTATCTGTGTCGATAAGTCTCCAGTCAACTACAAGCCCTGTAAATTCAGGGACCTTTTCTTGTTTTGTTTACTACTGCATCTCCAACATCTAATATGTTCCCTGGCACATGATAGTCACTCAATAAATGATAATAGCTAATATCTATTGAGTGCATACTATGTATTTATGTATACCGAGCACTCTATACACACAAGCTCATTTAATCATCAAAGCAACCCTGTGAGTTAGGTACTATCATCTGCATTATAAGCTATGAAATCTAAAGCACAGAACAGTGATGTACATTGCCTTATGACATAAAGATCGTAAGCAAAGAACTCGGAATTTGGACCCAGGCCGTCTGGCCCAAAAGCTAGTGCTCTTAACCATTTAGGCTACACTGCCTCTAGTTGATGAAGTGGCTCCGCATCCTGTCTATAACAAAGATCCTATTTATCTTCCTCCTTTCTGGCCCACCCTCACATGAGCTGAAGGGGTTATGGGTACCGATTCAGTACTGCATGCTCTCCAAGTGAGAGCCCATCTTCAAAGGAATTTTACTCTCATGCTTCATCAGTAGTTCTCCACCTTGGGAGTGAAAAAGACTTCAGTAGCCCAGGCAGCTTCACTTTCTCTTGTGTGAACCTGCAGTTTGCTCTGTCTCCAGGTCCCCTGGCTATGCACAGTGCCCATAAGTTTTCCAAGATAAAACAAGGCTGCTGGATGGCAATTTGTCACTTTCAGCAAAGCCAGCATCTTCTTTCGGGGTGGCTATGCATTTCACAAGTCTCTTGGTAATAGTGTTCAAGTAGAATTCTGATAGAAGAAAAAATTCCTTTGGATATGGAATTTTCCCTTCTCCAAATATCTGTTCTTATTTCTCATCAGGAAAACCGGGGTGGGGGGAATAAATGTTCTCAGATTTGGCTGAATTTACACTGTAAGTTTTCTATCTCAGGAGTGCTGTGGTCTTTAAATGCATGTGTGCCTTTTATAATGGTTACCCAGGTGATTTTAGTCTCTCCAGAACGTTCACCTTCTGATCTGGTTTTAAAAGAGATGATACCACTAAAAAGTTGCTTTAAACTTGAAAGCAGATGCTCGCACTCAGACGAAATGCTTATGAAGGAAAAAAGATGATTTTGACCTATATAGGAACATTAGGGGCTAAAGTGATTATTCCTCTTCAAGAGCCCTGCAAATAGTCAACTTTTGGAGACCTGAAGAGAAAATTCAGAAACATCATTCTGACTGAATCCTGGACACTTCCTTTTGTTTTGTAGCAAAGGAAACTACATCAAGCATCGTGAGAATCGCTGCAGTTTGATCTCATAAGTCCGCCATGCCAGAACCAGCCAGCTAGAGCCCATAATCCAGTTGGATGCTTTCATAGACTACTCACCTGTGGAAAGGTGGACGCACAGAGCTGAAGGCACAGGACCACGTAAGGAGAACCAGACCTGCTCCACCCCTGAGATCTCTTTCTCCCATGTCCCCGTCCACTCCATCAGCAAGCCTTTCCAGCTCTCCCATCTAAACATAGAAACCCCAAATCCATTTGCTTCTCTCCATCTCCATAACATACCCACCCCCAGCCCAAGTCTAAGGTAACCACTAATCTACTTTCCGTCTTTGCACTCAGTGGTCTTTTGTGACTGGACTCTAATACAGCATAATGTTTTCGAGATTCGCTCAGGTTATAGCATGCATCAGGACTCTGTTCCTTTCTGTTGTCCAGTGGCATTCTATAGTATGGAGGTGCCAAGTTTTATCTGTTCACAAGTTGCTGAGCACTTAGGTTGTTCCAACTTTGGGGCTACTATGAATAATATTGCTATGAACATCTAAGTACGAGTCTTCATGTAGACATGGATTTTCATTTATCTCCAGGAGATACCTAGAGTGGAATTGCTAGGTCATGCAGCAACTCTATGCTTAACATTTCGAGGAACTGCCAAACTGTTTTGCCAAATGGCTACATCACTGAACATTCCCAACCAGACATGTGTGATGGTCACAATTTCTCCACATTCTCGCTGACACTTGTTATCTTCTGTCATTGGGATTGTAGCCATCCTAGTGGATATGAAGTGGTAGGGTATTGTGATTTTGATTTGCATTTTCCTAATGGCCAATGATGTAGAGCATCTTTTTGTGTGTTGATTGGTCATTTGTATGTCTTCTTTGGAGGAGATTCTTTGTCCATTATTTAATGTGGGCTTCTCTTTTTTATATTGACTTGTAAGAGTTTTTTTCTAGATTCTGGGTGCACATCCCTTATCAGCTAGATGATTTGCAGATATCTTCTCCCATTCTGCAGGCTGCCTTTTTGCTTTCTTGATGGTATCATTAATAGCATAAAAGCTTTTACTTTTATAAAGTCCAATTCTGATAATAGAACAATTGTTGTTTTTCTTGCTTTTAGTGTCATACTTTAGAAATTGTCACCTAACTGGAGGTCATGAAGACTTACTCCTGTGCTTTCTTTTAGGAGTTTTATAGTCTAGGCCTTCCTGTTTAGGTTGGTGATCCCTGTAGAGTTCATTCTCATGTATGGTATTAGAACAAGATCCAATTTCATTCTTTTGCATGTGAATATCCAGTTGTTCCAGCACCACTTATTTATTGAAAAGACTATTCTTTCCCCCACTGAATTATTTTGGCACCTTCATTAAAAATCAGTTGATGATAAATGTGAGGGTTTATTTCTGGACTCTAAATTCTATTCATGAATCTCTACATCTATAATTATGCCAGTACCACACTGTCTTGGCTACGGTAACTTTGTAGTAAGTTTTGGAGTGAGTCTTTTAACTTTATTCTTCTGTTCTGGCTATACCACAGTAATTGAAATGTATAGATTATGGATAGATAAACATGACTAGGTCTTGTTATTTAATGTGTTAATGAATTACACATATTTTATGGAACAATTTTTAAAATAGACTTTGATAAATGTACTCTAACATCATTATTAGCTTTCATAATTCCACTTATTGATAGAATTTTGTGGGGATATCTGCACTTAAAAACACCTCCCCTCAGCTGGGCATGGTGGCGCATGCCTGTCATCTCAGTACTTGGGAGGCTGAGACAGGAGGATTGCCGGTTCAAGGAAAGTCTCAGCAAAGTAGTAAGACTCTCAGCAATCTAGTGAGACCCTGTTTCAAAAACAAAAAAAAAATAATAAAAAGGGCTAGGGATGTAGCTCAGAGGTAGAATACCCCTGGGTTCAATCCCCAGTACCAAAAAAAAATCCCCACCTCCCCTCACATCCTTAAAGCCACTTCTTCCTCCACAGCCATATCCACATGGCTTCTCCGCTGAAATCCTCCAAGGACTCCAATCACAATGAGTAAAAAAAGCATACTCTGTCCTGTCACCTGTCTGCTCAGCAGCCCCATCTGTTCCTACTTTCCCCACACTCACTGTCCTCTAACCTCCCCACCTTCTTTCTGTTCTTAAACTCCCCAGGCCCTCTGCCACCAGCTCCTCCCTCAGCCTGGCATCTTCTTCCTCCTGGGTCACTGAACAGTGGGACTGCTTATCAGCCAGCTCTCAGCTCCAGTCCGGGCTTTCTAACGCTGTGATGACATTGACATTCAGCCCTGTGGTGGTCTCATAAAGCCTCTGGAAACTTTCTCAGAATAATGTTTAAATATCTAAAGTACAATACATAGAATTATACAGAAAACAATATTGGGTGCAATTATCAGATATTAAAGAGGTGATATAATAATATCTGAGCTCCTTTATGACCGAATTAAGTAGTAAGATCTAGTTGTTGGTCTCATTATGATTTCTAAGTAATAAATAGCAGAACTCACAAACACCATGAGGAGATATGAGACTATCTGAGATTTCTATTAATGACAAGTCACAGGCATTGCTAATACTTCTGTGACCTGTTTCCTGCCATTGTAATTGAATAAAATGCTGTATTTTAATTAAAGATTAGAGAAAATAAAAGGGTTTTTGCTTTTGCTGTTTTGTTTTTGTGTTTGCTATCGATTTAAAAGGCACCTGGAATTCTGTCATGGCTTAAAGCTCCAGTACATATGGAGTAGAGTTGGGAATCTGCCTTTTTAACACACCCGCCAAGTGATTCTTCTTATACCATTACTACATATGACATGTTATGTTATAAAGGATATAACATAACAAGAACCCATCTCCTTTCTACTGAGTTTCCCCATGTCTCATCATGGACTTGGTCTCAGGGATCTTTCTAGAGAGCCGTATTAAAAACCAGTTCTGGAGCCTGGGGTGTAGCTCTGTGGTCTAGCTCTTGTCTAACATATGTGAGGCCCCAGCAACAAGAAAGATAAACAAGTAACAGCAGCTCTGACTGGATTTCCTCAGCTGCAACCTGGGGTGAGATGCTAAGCCACAGAAATTCAGAGTAAGACATCCATCAAACCATCTCTCCAGAAATCTCATAGACTTCGGCCACACTGTGGGTCTGTTTTCTCTAAGTCAGCAAAGACATGCATAAGCATGCATGTCTTCAGCCTAAAGAATGCTAAGGACAAATTAACAGTTGGGGCACTGGAGACAGTAAGTGCATTGACCCCAAATTACAAAGAAAAACACAGCAAGAAAGCTGCAAAATCTAAAACTAATGCATGGTTCAACTTAAAGTCAACAAGGTAAAATTTAGTAAACTAGTCAACTGCAACTAAAAATAAATTTGTTAAATTAAATGTGAAATAATACTTCCCAAAGTGAATGTGCCCAGAGACAGCAAGGTCCTAAAATGTCTCTTCTATCTAAAACCATCCCTTTGCCAGCCTTCAGTCCTAGCCCACTCCAAACTAGGAAGGAGTGTGCAAGAAAGGTGCGGAGTTGACATTTAAGGAAAATTCAGTGCTCAAAAAAATCAAAGAAGCTGGGCGTGGTGGCGCACGCTTGTAATCCCAGTACTTTGGGAGGCTGAGACTGGAGGATCTGGGTTCGTGGCCAGCCTCAGCTCTCTCTCTCCCTCTCTCTCTCTCTCTCCCTGTCTCCCTCTCTCTCTCTCTCTCTCTCTCTCTCTCTCTCTCTCTACCTAGTGAGGCCCTCCGCAACTTCGTGAGACCCGGTTTCAAAATAAAGTATTAAAAAATAGGGCCGGGGGTGTAGTGCGGAGGTAGAACGCCCCTGGGTTCAATCCCCGGTACCACAAAAAAAAAAAAATCAAAGAGATGAGGGAAGCCACACCCTTCTTCCCACCCCCAATGTTCTGCCTGCTTCAACCCTTGGGACACTGCCCCATGTCCTATAATCTCTCTAAAAGTCCACATTGATCCTAGCCAGGGACACAACTTCAAATACTCATGAGGATCCAGGGCAATGTTTAATTCTTTAAGTATTACAGGCATAGTATGTTGGGCCTATGCACGTTTTAATGACTTATAATAATATCTGAAAACTTAAAGAAAAAAATTAAAGAAACTATATACCGTTATCCCTTTATATCAGTGGAGGATTGGTACCAGGATGCCCTGCAGATACCTTAACCTACAGATGCTCAAGTCCCTTATAAAATGGTACAGTATTGCATATAACCTATGCCCATCCACCATTATACTTTAAATCACCTCTAGATTACCTATAATACCTAGTACTATGTAAGCAGTATATTAATAGTTGGTATACTGTACTGTTTAGGTAATGAGAACAAGAAATAAAAGTTGTAAGTATTTAGTACAGACACAATTTTCCCCCAAATATTTGCAATCCAAGGTTGGTTGAAACCAAGAATGCAGAACCCATAGATATGGAGAGTGGACTGTATCTAACTCCCTCACTCTGGCCCCATATTCATATATTCCAAAATACAAAATGGAAATTTTTCAAGTTATTTTTTCATAGTTTTATTGGTGCATTATATTCTCAGATCATAATGCAGTTCATAGTGATAGTGACATCCATGCACACAGCACTTGGTGAGCTCCCCACCCACCGCCTCTCTATTTCCCCCTTTCCCCTATAGGATATTGAGCCTGACATTGGTATTCTCACATACATACATTATGTCATTGGAAGTGATTCCCTCATTAATCCCCCCCATTCTCCCCTAGACCACCGCCCTCACTCCACTGGAGTTTCTCCTTCATTATCTAAAGCCTTTCTTGTATCTCGATCAAAAACAGAAAACTTGAAATTATTTTCAAAAATAAAATTATGAAACCCTTACTTTAAACCCTTTATAGCCAAAAAATTCCACATTTAATAAGGGATGTGGGTTAAATATATTTGATACGATGTGAAACGAGACCTCTTAAAGTAAGAATGCCCAAAGCCTATGAAATTCTTTATTAAAAAAACTTAGAATCAGGAGAAAAATACAGTGATTGGATAGAGGTATAAAATCATGGTCATCAACTGACACCCAGCTCCCAGGTTGGCTGTACAGAGGGGCAGGTGCATGCATGTGAAAGGAATACTTGTTACTAAGCTGTATGTAATTATCATCTCCTAGAAGGTGTTCTGGCATTGCCAGAGAGCCCACTCTCTAAGAAAAGTCAGGGATCCAGATCCTTATGCAAAAATTCCAGTTTCCAGATGTTTACAACTGATTCAAAGCTCTAACAACCATCTTTAGGCCACAAGCAAAACTGGGTTGCATTGGGTTTCGGAAACTTGGGTGCAGAACACTCATTCACACCCAAAGTAGAAAACTTAAGAAATTTCCTTCAGGTACTTAGGACAAGTTCTGAAACATAAGTCAACTATAAATGACTTAAACCTATGTTTATAGGTCCAAAATTAGGTTCCGTGTGAATATTATAAAATTATTTGAAGAATAATTAGTTCCATAATGAGTCTACAGGTGAGAAACAGCTGTTTTGCCCCTGGGCTCGGGGTCACTGTCTCTGCTGTGGGAAGAGTCAGCAATAATTAGAAGAACCTGCGGTGCCAAACTAAATTAAAATTTTTCAAACCGTTACTCACTGTATGATATAATTTTGTTTCATGTTCCCAGGATGAGGAAACTCGAATTAAGTCTCTATTCATTACAAAAATAGGCTAACTAATTTAAGGCTATGAACTATCGGTTTGTCAATGGTATTGAATGGTTACTATCTACTGTAACGGATCATTCTGCACTAAAATAAATGGCAGTTGATTACATGCCAATGGTTTATTTAACAGCACTCGATTGTACTAAGCTCTGAAAATGTAATGGGTCTCAGTGGACCCTCCTGCCTGCTATTTTTCTTAAAATAAAATATTGATGTAATTGGATTTCCCACCCACATTGATCTTCGAATGCACAGATGGGATTGGTTTAAGCAAAAATTGGGAAATGAAGAAATTGTGATAATCATTGAATAAAGCTTTTTATTTCTTTTAGGATACTTGCAGTGTGTTCAATTAAGTTGCCCTGAAATCCAAAGACACTTGTGGATGGTGTTTTCAAAAGTCCTTGAGACTGGTATAGGATGTCAGGTAAAGGTCATGAAGAAAAGAAAATCTACAAATGAACATGGAAAAGCAAAGAGAAACAACTTTCAAAAAGACTTCATGGACCACATCCCTGTGATACCAGACCAATGGGTTGGTCCCATAGGTTTAATCAGGAAAATGCTACAAGACCAGTCGTTCAACATCTTTTAGTAGAAAAACAAAACAGTTTATTAATTGAATTGTTCACTTTTCGACCTGGCATTTAGCTAGTCTATAGACATTGTTTTAACCTCACCCTACAAACAGCCAATTTCAGTGATAGGATGGGATAAGCAGGACCACAGGGTTGAGCTTTTAATAGGATGGGCTTACTCTCTTGAAAGCTCTTTTGGTCTTTCTTTTTAGTTTTTCTGTTTTATTTAGTCATCAACCTCTGGATTAATCCTGTTAATAGAATGATCATGCCTGATTTTTAAATGCCTTCTCTGTTCCAATCCAACTTGAGCAATTGAAATGGCTTCTTTCATCAGCATTCAAAAGACAGCATTAGCAACAGTAATAAAAAGGCTCAAATCCCTACTGGTTTTTCCCATCATTCTCAAAACAAGATAAACAACTCCCAGGAGTATTTAAGTTCTCAGCATCTGGATAATGACATAATTTTTTGTCTTGAGCATAGACCACACCTTCACAAGAAGGGCATTGGTCAAATGGCGCCCCCCAAAGGTTATTTCATGATCTGCCATGCTTTTTGCCACTAAAGAGCACAAAACTGGCTTCATTCCCTCACCTTCAACCCCTCTGGTGAACAAAGCTTCATGGGAGAGTTGTATTCCTAAAGTGATGTGACTGGTGGCCTGTAAATGAGAACAAATTTGAAGTAAAATGGGGATCCTGAGAGTTTAAAGAACTTTGCTGTGAATCTTCTTGCAAAGTAAATAATAACGTGTGTGTGTGTGTGTGTGTGTGTGTGTGTGTGTGTGTATTAGGTTTCTTTTAAGTAAATACACCTAAAACCTGTGTTTCCATCTCTGTCCAACAGGCGAAATCAAGAAAGCAAAGCTCATAGTCAAAAGAACCTAGGTCTTAGTCTAGCTCTTTTTCTGAGCTGCCCGGTAACATGGGAAAATTTGCAGAACCTTCCTGGACCTGGGTTTCTCCATCTATGAAAGGAGGTTAATGAACACTTCTAATTTTTAGCACCTTCAAGGAATTAAGTAAGATTTTTTTTCATCGCCAAGGTATTTTGTAATGTATTAAAGACTGTTAGTGCTCTACAATAGAGTTGTTATTAATAATAATTATGCTCATGGTGTGAAAGAGAATAGTCTGAGTGGTCATCAAAACCGCCATAAGGAGGCTGACACTGCACCTGATCCTTCAAACACCACTGTGAATAACATTCTTGGTTTAAATAGATTTGTGAAGGTCATTCTCCTGGCCCCCAACATTCCCTTAAAATGTCTTATCAAAAGCCAGTTCAGCAGGAGATTTCCTCTGAAAGTGCATTGAGTCTCTGAATATGCATATAGATGCAGACCTTTGCCATATTATTAAATTAGTGCACGAAGGAGTCCCTTGTGTATCCTGGAGCAAATTAAGGAAAGTCTAGCTTCATGTTTTTAACATTTTAGCACTTCATTTCTTTTCCTCTGGGGAATCCTATGCACATTTTCTATAGTAAAGAGGTAATTGGTAAATATTTTAGATTTTATTTTCCCCTCCTGATCCGTAGAGAAATGTGAGTGTGGTGGGCAGGTAGGCATCCAAGTGGCAACCAGAGTAGATGAGGGAGTTTATACAAATTAGTACACCAAGAGTCTAATATTAGTATTAACAGGCAAGCCGAATTTATTCCTCCAATTGTATTCTGAAAAAATGTACCAACACCTTGTAAAAGTCTGAATCAAGGCTGTGTCAGGGCATTTTTGTGAAGCCACTTAATAGGAGAACAATGACTAGTAAAAGAGGTCTAAAATTAGTTTCTTTTACCAGGCCTCCCCAAGAAGTGGTAAAAGCAAGCACACAGGCCGCCTCCACCCCTTGCTCTCCAAGCCACTCTTCTGAACCCTTACATAACCTGTGGGGAGGTACTTAACCTTTGGCTCCTTTCTCCATCATTAAAAAGATGGGCTGAGCTTCAGTTCCCAGGTCTAGAAAATGCAAAAGGAAAGTGGTACATTTTAACCTAAAACTAGGCAATATGTAAGAAGCATTCAATAACAGAATGAAGATTATCACAGAATCAAAGGACCTCACAATGTTAATATGGGAATAAAAGACTGATTGGTCTCTTTTGAATTTGGGTGTCATGGATTAATCCCCAAGGGCTTGATTATTCTTGACTCATTCACAAAAATTAGTCTGAGTACCTCCAACTCTGAGAACCTTAAACTTCCAAATAGGGAGGACTCTGCCTCATCAAGGTCCTGCTCTGGGTGCAGACTCTACCCTGAAGGCCACATCCATGCTGGACCATCCACAAACAACCCAGTATTTCCATGGTGCCTTTTACTCTTCTCTTCACGGTAACAAAGCCCTGCATTTGTAAAGCTTTTGATGGTTTATAGGGTGCCTACATATACATTATGAAACTGGGATTGTTCATCACTTACAGAGGAAGAAGTCATTTCTGAGTCACTATGGCTTACATTGCAAGTAAGGGAACTTAGCCTAGAATCTTAGCGGGAGATTCCAAGCACTGGGTTAGACCACACAGCTTCTTAAACCTCTAAAATTATCTGATCTTATTATTTCCTCAGAGTACCCCCAAAATGTCTCCCCTGCAGTGTCTATCGTAATCTGGAGTGAAAAACACACACTGAGAGAAGACTCTGGACTCCCTAGACTGACCCCGAGAGCCTTCACACGCCCAACAGCTAAGCAATCCCACCCATCCTCCTGCTTCCCTTTGATGACTCAGAGTCTACCTTGGTAGGGACCCAAGGCTTCCCTCACAAAACGCTCCATTCATGCACTGAACCGGCAACTTCCCCACCCAAGACCAGGTCAGCAGACACCCTGTTTAGAGGATGTGTGGCTACACTACCGTGGTTTCTGAGAACTCATCCAGCCCCACAACCTCTCCTCACCCCACCCTGGGATCCCCACTGCTGCCCGTTTTTCCTGTTTCTGACTTGCTGAATTAATTCTCCCATTCTGCCTTCATCCTTAGTTTTGCCGATGCTGTCTGCTCATTCACTGATCTTGGTCCCTTTCCTTATTGCTGTTGCTAGTGTGACAACATCCTACATAGCTAGAAAAAAATAGACATAAAGCAGGATCCTCTCTGATGGCATCAATCGTAGCATTATTTGACGTCATTTCAAAAGCCCTAACTACGTACTTCCCGAAGGTCTCATTCTCTGGACTCATTCACAAAAATTAGTCTGAGGACCTCCAACTCTGAGAACCTTAAACTCCCAAATATGGAGGACTCTGCCTCATCAAGGTCCTGCTCTGGGTGCAGCTACCCCAAAGGCCACATCCATGCTGGACCATCCACAAACAACCCAGTATTTCCATGGTGCCTTCTACTCTTCTCAGGATTTCATGCCAGATGCCCAGCAAACAGTTGCTACATAAACCCTGCTGCTGGTACAAGAGTGGAACCAGGAGCTAGCAGCTTGTAGACACTTAAGGGGGTGGTGGGCCCATGAGCACCCGGCCCACACCCACTATCTGAGGCTCTTGAAGTCAGGTTTCTTGGTATCCTAAGGCCTAAGGATGTAGTGAGCAGAATATGTCACAGCTTTAATTCATAAAATTCTCCCTCACATTCTGGATTTCAGCCAGATTACAGGAGTGATGACGCACACTTTTAATCCCAGTATGTGGGAGACTGAAACAGGAGGAACACATGTTCAAGGACAGCCTCAGCAACTAGCGAGACCCTGCTTCAAAATAAAAATAAAAAGGAGTCAGGCGTGGTGGCGCACACTTGTAATCCCAGTACTTGGGAGGCTGAAACAGGAGGATCGCAGGTTCGCGGCCAGCATCAGCTACTTAGTGAAGCCCTCCGCAATTTAGTGAGACCTTGTTTCAAAATAAAGAATAAAAAATAAAAAATAGGGCTGGGGGTGTAGCTCAGAGGTAGAATGCCCCTGGGTTCAATCCCCAATACCTCAAAAAATAAAAACATAAATAAAATAAATAAAAAGGGCTGGCAGTGTAACTCAGAGGTAGAATGCTCCTGTGTTCAATTCCCAGTATGACACGGAAAAAAAATTTTTTATGGATTTTCAAGTACCTGTCACCATGGTCCCTCATCCGCAGGTGCCTGACTTCTCAGTGCTCTGATCTCCACTCAAAGATCAAGTCCTCTGGAAGGAATTCCCTGGCCACTCTGAATAACCACTGGAGAGCAAGCCCCGCCTCCACCCACATCAAGGTCTAGCCCACTGCCTTGACTGTTGGCTTCCCAGCACCCAAAACTCACTGAATGTTTTTATATATTTTCCTTTTTATTTCTTTCTCCATGACTAGAATGTGAGCTCCATGAGGACTCGACTCCTGTCTATCTCATTCATCACTGCTAGAAATGAATGAGATGGCATAGACATGCCTTTCGATAAATATTTGTTGTAATGAATTAATAAATGTGTGGATGGATGAATGGATGAGCTGGCTATGAATGAACAAATCTACTGGTACAGATGCTCCTCCATGTGCCAAGTACTCTGTTAAAGTATTTTTTATTCGTTCTTGCAATGATTTTCAAAAAAATCATTTTTTTAAACTTAGACAAAGCTTAATGGCTATATGATCCATACAGAGCTATATATAGGTGCATAAAATAAAACATAAACAAAAAGGCCAAAGAGAGCAGTGATAGACTCCAACCCCTTCTTTCCCTTTGACATTTCTTCTTATCTCACCTAACTCTCTCACCAATTCTATTGGATCTGAATTAATATTGGTCTTATTTACAGATTAGAAAACTGAGGCTCGCTGGGCATGGTGGCACACACCTGTAATCCCAGTACTTTGGAGGCTGAGACAGGAGGTTCGCAGGTTTGAGACAAGCCTCAGCAATTTAGCAAGGCTCTTAACAACTTAGTGAGACCCTGTTTCAGCATGAAAAATAAAAAGTGCTGGTGGTATAGCCTGCAGGTAGAATGACCCTGGGTTCAACCCCCAGTACTGAAAAAAAAAAAGGAGGAGGAGGGAGGGAGGGAGGGAGGAAGAAGGGAGGGAGGAAGGAAACTGAGTCTCAAAAAATTAATCAACTTGCCAAGGTCATATAAGCTAATAAGGCATAGGACAAAGTTATAAACCCACTCTCTCTAACTCTAAAGCCCTCTCCAAACCAAGATTCCCAAAAGGCTAAATATTCTCTGAAGTGTTAGGGAACTCTTTCCAGAATAGGTTAACATTAGGTTGGTATTTTCAGAGCTTATTTGAATAAGATTGGAATAGCTTATTGTAGCGTTTAATAATTAATTGCTGTAGGTATATGAAGAATGACTTCTTCTTAATGAAAAAATTTCAGCATGATATTGTAATGTTAATATTCTCAGAAAGTACTCTCATGTGACATGGACTTCAATGTTAATAGGAGAAAGTATATTCATATTTTTTTTTCACAGACAATTCTTGAAAGCCAAAGTATTTAAGAATCTTCATTGAGGCAAATTCTGTTATATAAAAAGTAACTGCTTGGCAGTTTCTAAGAATTTAATAAATCTCTCCAGGAAAATGCTGGTTTTAAAAGGAAATTGCAAAGGGTACTCAAGAATACTGTATGTTTTCTTGTATTTGCATTACAAATAAAGGACCTTTTAGGAATCTGGTGGTGAGGAGCCAGAGAACCTGAGAATGTTCCTTTTGCATTATTTGGTGATCAGCATTGTGTTACCTTTTTTTCCCTTTAATATGAGAAGCCAATGGATTTCATGGTGCAGATTTGCAGCTACAGAAGACCTGCTAAAAGGTCTGTGGAATATCACTTCACCAAGCCACACTGCCTAGGAGTCGTCTGTTTTTTAGATGACCTCAGTGAGAAAGGATGACAACTGCAGGGACCACCCTGCACACCTTACACTCTTCTGCCTTTTAGTTTTGCTTTCAGCCATGCACCCTACATTCAAGGGAGTGGGGTGTAAAATATATATGATATAAGCCGGGCATGTGGTGTACATCTGTAATCCTCGTGCTTGGGAGGCTGTGATAGTAGGATCACAAGTTCAAATCCAGCCTGGGCAACTTAGTGAGACCCTATTTCAAAATAAAAAATAAAAAGGGCCAGGGGTCTAGCTCAGTCATAAAGCACCCCTGGGTTCAATCCCCAGTACCAAAATATAAAAATAAATAATAAAGTAAGCTGGGTGTGGTGGCACACACTTGTAATACCAGTGCTTGAGAGGCTGAGACAGGAGGATCACAGGTTTGAGGCCAGCCTCAGCAACTTGACAAGAACCTCAGCAACTTAGCGAGATGATTTTAAAATAAACAATGAAAAGGACCGGGGGTGTAGCTTGGAGGTAGAATGCCTCTGGGTTCGTGGGTTCAACCTCCAGTATCAAAAAATCAATAGCCGGGCATGATAGCGTACAGTGTAATCCCAGTACTTGGGAGGCTGAGACAGGAGAATCGCAGGTTCAAAGACAGCCTCGACAGTGTAGCAAGACTCTCAGCACCCTAGTGAGACCCTGCTTCAAAGTAAAAAATAAAATAGGGCTGTGGGTGTGCCTCAGAGGTAGAACTCTCCTGGGTTCAATCCCCAGTACCAAATAAATAAATAAATAAATAAATAAATAAAAATTTTAGAAATAAAATATGCATAATATATATTATGTTATATGTAATACACAATATATAGAACATAAAATGTTCTATTTTTGCCCTTTTTGAATGACATTAAGGACATTTGCATTGTTGTGCAACCATCACCACCATCCCTTTCCAGAACATTCTTCCTCTCCCCAAACTCTAACTCTGTCCCCTTTAAACACTAACTCCCCACTGCCCCTTCCCCTCAGTCCCTCACAAACACTGTTTTACTTTCTATCTGTATGAATTTGGCTATTTGGGCACCTCACAGAAGTGAAGTCATACAGTTTTGTCCTTTCGCCATTACACATTTCTGGTCAACTTAACCTTCATTTTCTTCAAAAGGAGAGGGCATTCTCTGGTGTCTTCAGTGAGATTATATGGAATCCTGGCACTTTGAAAAGGTGACTTTTTTTTAAGGTTGGGTTTACACACTCATTAGTAATAGTGCTAATGAGTTTGCCACATTCTGTCAAACAAATTATCAAGATCATATCATTTGGTCTTTCCTTCAAAAAAATTAAAAAAGCCTGGGGGAGGGGGGTTTAATAAGCCCCACTGTTGAGGCTGGAAGGGTAAGAGTTAGCACAAGTCATCTTTTAGAATGGCCCAGAACATCAGGAATTGCAGTCACAGAGAGGTGAAATGGGAAGGGATCAAAAGGAATAATAATTGTTATTCCTCTAGCTTCTTGTGAGCTTTCATGACTTTGTTCGTGATTTTTGTTTTTGTAGCCTTGCCTGTTTCTCCTGTGCTGGTTAGTGTGTGTGTGGTGGGGTGGAATTAGAGGGACAGAAACTTCCTGAATGTGGGGTGGAGGACAGACTGGAGGGAGGCTAGGGTGTTTCCCTGCTGCTCTGCAGCTGGTCTAGGCAAACAAGAGCCCCAGAAGGAAAAGTGTGTGGCAGGAGCTCCAGAGAGGAGAGGCAAGAGGGCAGCATCACAGGCCTCTGAGGAGGAAGGAAGGAAGGGAGGGAGGAAGGGAGGGAGGTTGGTTCCGAGAGAAGGTGCCCAGGACTGAGGATGAGCTCCCTGGGGTGGCCTGGCGCGTGGCTAACGGCAGTGCTTGGTCAGCTCAGGGCCATCTCTGGTGCTCTGATCAGCACAGCCACAGCCTGTGGGAGGAATCAGGTTGCCAGGATTCCAGGTTAGTGACTGAGAGATGGTCCTAGTCCCAGGAAACTGCTGGTCTTGCAGAATTCAGCCTGCAGGGTGTGTGTGTGTGTGTGTGTGTGTGTGTGTGTGTGTGTGTGTGTGAGAGAGAGAGAGAGAGAGAGAGTTGGTAAGGAAGGGGGGTGAGGGAGGATAGAAGGAGTCATGTTTAAAGAAAAATTCTACACTTGAGTGCTTTCCATTTTACTAGGATCCCTAGCACTTCTAACCTCTTGGTGTTCTTCCTTCCTCAATGAGGAAAGTCAAGGATGGATTCTGTGGATCTCTCTGGTGCCACGTAGACTTGTAGAAGCCTCGGCATTGATTTCTAAGAAAGTCCTATTATGCTTCTTTGTACTCAAATATTGGCCTCTCTGGCTCTCTGCTTTGCCTTATGGATAATGTAAAGTGATCAGGACGAGAGCTCAGCACCGGGAAACAGCTGACTTATTCCATCGGTCATTACACCACACACTGCTATTCATGTCTGGAAGGCAGAAGTGCTTTGCTTACCCAAGATCTCGCTTCCTAGGCAGAGGAATGAGCAGGCAGTCTCAGGTAACTTGCTGCTCACCCCCTTCCCACTTCCCACTTCTTCCAAGGGTCCCAACTTGCTATTATGGAGGGCATTAGACCTGCCCATGGTTTAAGCACAGCACAACAGGAGATGCACAAGGAGACTTGCCTGCATTTCCTAGAGTTGTCATAACAGAGTGCCACAAACTGATTGAACTGATTGGCCTAAAACAACAGAAATTTACTGTCTCGCAGTGTTGGAGGGCATATGTTCAAAATCAAGGTGTCGGTGAGGCCATGCTCCCTCTGGGATGCGAGGTAGAACCCTTCCTTGATGGCGCCTGGCTTCTGGAAGTAGCTGCCCATTGTTGGCTTGCAGCTGCATCATTCCAATCTCAGTCTCTGGCCTCACATGGCTTCTCCTTGGCCGTCTCTGTCTTCACATGGCATTTTCTTCTTCTTATGAGGACGCTGGTCAAATTGGATTAGGACCCTCCCTAAAGTCATCATCTTAACTGGACCTATTTCCAAATAAGGTCACATCCACAGCTAAGGGGGGGGGGCTAGGACTTCAACATATCTTTTGGGGGACAAAATTCAGCACAGAACCTGACTCTAACCTCAAACTCTCACTTCACTGGGGGCCTAGCCTCCTTGCCTCAATTCTGATCTGCTGGTTCCCAAAGCCCTTTCCCAACACTCTGACGATCTGTTACTCAGTCCCTTTTTATGTGTGTTTTTGTTCTTCTTGGCTAACAAATAAGATTTGTACTTATTGGCCCCAATAGGAGAAACCTATTAATCCTTTGGCATTTCTCTGCCTACCCAGACTCTTAGACTATAAGACCTGTGGCTTGCAGGTATTCAAAACAGTCCCTACCAGCTCCCCAGCTCTGCCATGGGCACTGTTCCTGCTCCACCCCTAGGTCTGGCCCTTGCCTGGCCCACCATCCCCAGAGACCTCCTTAGATATCCCTTGACTAGATCCAAAACTGGCCTCTACCACCTACCAGGTCTTGCACAGTTCAACTAGAGAACTCGCTATCCCAAAGCAAGTTTTTCTAGCTTGCTTTTTATGCTAAACAAGGATCATGTCCAAGGTGCTGAGAAGACAACCTTTACACTGTACCTCAATGCAGTTCATACAGCTTCAGACATCCACCCACATTTACCATAGTTTTTCAAACTAATTTTGAGAAATAGCAAAAACTAGTTAACTTCAAGCACCATAGTAAATAAAATGATTTAGACTGGTGGAGGGGCCAGTCATGAGAAATAAATTAACTTCTTCAAAAATCAAATAAATTGGCTCAGGTTTATACTAACAAGAACGTAAATGGAAAGTTGCAGCAATTTTTCAAATGTTGGATCTTAAACTAAGTCTTAGCCACAAGCATTTTATGGCAAATTTTGCTTTTATTTTAATTATTGGATTAATTATATTACTCTTCTATTTAACACATTGCTATAGACCTGGTTCAAAGTTAGATCCACATACAGTAGCAGCCACAGCTAACCCAAAAACCCACCACCCTCTTTTAAAACAGTAGTGCCTGGTCAGCCTATAAGTATTTGATGATCTCTCAAGTCTATAAAAAGCCAGGCGTTTTCTAAGGAGCCACAATTTCCATTCCTTCAGCAAGGAGAGATGGCCAATGGTAAATTAAACTGGATGAAATTGCCAATATCCATCTCATTTTATAGATGCAAAATATCCCATTGGTTACAATTTATGGAAAGATTAACAGTTCGTCCATGCATACAGTCTACAAACATAAACTTAATGACACCATTAGAATCTTCCAGTTGGCCACATACATGAACCCAAAGAAGAAAGCTAACAGTTCTCCTACTCCCAGTCATTCTGATTATTGATGTGTGTGTGTGTGTGTGTGTGTGTGTGTGTGTGTGTGCATTCCTCTGATCTACCTTATAATCTTCCCTTCTGAAGTTTTAAAATAAATCATCTTTATTGAATGGAAAGAAACTCAGAAAGTAAAACTGACCAGCACATGTTTTGCCATCTCCCAAACTCAGACAATTCTCCAGCCACTATTTCTGCTCCCAGGGTCACCAGCGACTAAATGGAATATTTCCATCCCCTGCCAGGAACACATGCCAGTATTTACTAGTACTTATGCAAAATAATTTTCCAGAATCATTTTTCAAAAGCAGAATGCTCAGTTGACTTATAAAGTCTAAAATGGATTAATAGGAAAGAAATAGACAGTCCCAGATGCACAAGTTATCAATTTTATGCACAGGATGAGTAAGCCTTACGTATTTCAACTAAGTTGGAATGACAATAACCCCATTTCTCTCAGGAGAAATGGTGGCTGCTATAAAAATGAAGATGTGCTTTGTTTTACTTGCAAAACAGGAAGTGTTCTTGACTGGATTAAAATGATTGTCATGAGGGCTTAAAGATGCTGCCTTATTGATTTGACACCAGTTTTTAAACCATGTCTACATGGCCATGGTGGGTGGAATGATTTAAGATGTTCTATGTGTTCATTCATTCATTCTTTCTTTCTTTTGTGTGTGTGTGTGTGTGTGTGTGTGTGTGTGTGTGTGTGTGTTTCTGGGGATTGAACCCAGGGACATTCTACCTCTGAATACACCCTTACCCTTATTTTATTTTGTTTTGTTTTTATTTTGTGGGACTGAACTCAGAGGAATTCTACCTCTGAGCTACATCCCCAGCCCTTTATATTTTTTATTTTGAAACAGGGTCTCACTAAGTTGCTGAGGCCGGCCTCAAATCTAAATATCTACAATCCTCCTGTCTCAGTCTCTTAAGCACTGTGATTACAGGCATGCATACCTATGCCCAGCTCCCTTTTTTTTTTATTTTAGAACAGGGTCTCACTAAATTGCCAAGGCTGGCCTTGAACCTGACATCCTTCTGTCTCAGTCTCCAAAGTACTAGGAATACAGGCATGCACCACCACACCTGGTTTCATTTATTTTTTTTATTCAACCGACATTTACTGAGCATTTACCATAAGTAACACATTGAACTAGTTGCTCTGAATTCAGAGATAAAGAAGAAAGTCTCCCTTCTTGCAAGGGACTCACAATCTATTCCCTTTACCATCGTGTGTGTGTGTGTGTGTGTGTGTGTGTGTGTGTGTGTGTGTGTGTATGTGTGTTGCCTTCATATCTGTCAGTGTTTTGGAGTTGGAGTTGTAAACAGTAGAAACCTCCTCTAGCTAATTTACAAATGTGGAAAATCTTTGGAAGAGTGAGAGGAGTTCCTTGAAGCTAAGACCAAAGCAAAGAACAAGGTCTCAGAAAGTACAGGAACCAGATCCCTTATGAGTTTTTAGATAGTAAGAAAAATGTGTAGAGCTCTCAGGCTACTGCTCTTAAAATGAATGTTCTTGGATTGTTTTCTATCTTTGTCATATCACCTGGGATTTTAGTTATCTTATATCACAGATCCATCTCTTTACCAGGCATGGCTGGGGTACCTTGCCTGACAGACTCACCAAGATTGTCTCAAAGGACTGAGAAGCAGTTTCCCCAAACTAATGGGTACTGGGCATGTGGAATAACCTTGCCCTGGGCTTTTTCCCTCCCATAGTCCATATCCCATTCCCCAGGGCTAAGTCCACTTGATCTCCCACCTGATGGCTAATCTCACCTTAGGCTTTGAGAGATAGTGCAACAGCCCAGAAAATCCTTATTAGTTCATCCTTGCCTCTAGTTTCACTCAGCCCCTGTGCATGACTCTAATAACTGTATTCCACATTGTTACTAAGGGCCCTAGTCCCAGGAACCATGAGTCCCCCCATCCTGGTCCCCCCAAGAGCCCAGCATAGGACCTGCTGCAGAGGTACTCAAGAGCTGCCTATGTTTAATGCATGCCCAGCACCGGGTTTTATCTTCTCTACATTTGCCACCTCTGACCTGATCATCTGTCCAAATATTCCAGCCCCTACCAAACTAGGGCCCAGTCTTCTATTCCCAGGTCTGATCTCCCTCCTTATTTATGCCTAAAAGATAGAATTCTGCACTCGAATCTGGGCTAAACAACTAGATAGTAAAGAAGCAACACTTTTGATTCAGAAGAGCTTTGTTGTCTTGAATGGACTGTACCCTAAATCTCAGCTCCTTGTCTATATAAAATGGGTACAATAATATATACCTCCTTAGGTTGTTATGGGGATTATATAAGATTAAGTATTTTAAAATTATTTAGCATAGGGCCTGCTGGTAGTAAAATGCTTAATAATGCATCCATGATCCTTCAATCAAACATGTTTCAGAATTTTACTTACTTGTGTCATATTCTTGCTATATGACTCCCTGGGTTTCAAACCTTTTCTTATATCAACCAAGCCTTGACTGCACCCATGTTTCATCTTTCTATTTCCCACACTTTGGATTGGCCCTGACAATTCATATCCAGACTCCTCACCTCTGACCATGGCCCACCCTCCTGGCTTGGTATCCCTTTGGTCCTCAGCCCCTTCAAACCAAGTTCCCTGAACTACAGCTCAATGAGCTCAAGCACAAACCTCTCTCTCCTTCCTCGCAGCCTGACTGCAAGACCAAAAGACTTGGCCCTTCTGATTCACTTGACTTCATTAGGGATGTTGTAAAAACAGCATGTCTGCTTACAGAAAACCAACTCTCCTAAGGCTACTCAATACTCCCAGACTGCAAAACAAGTTGTTTGTTTTTTGTTTTTGTTTTTGTTTTGTTTTGCTACAATTATTTGGATGAATCCTTAGTTACCTAAATCCTGAAAAGGCTTTTCTCCCTCCTCAGCAAATAGTTTATCTAAACATATGGATCACTTTCTATGTGCCAAGCACCATGAGAAGTACTGGATGAAGAGAGTGCATCTGGCACAATACTGCATCCTACTGAGAGTTAATGCAAGACAAGAACCACAGGCCAAGACACCATTGCTGATCACCTATGTCCATCTTAACTGCTAAACAGTGATGACACAGGGGGCCTGAAAATTATTCTAAATAGTGGGTAATAAAGACATTACTTGGTGCCAGGCATGGTGGTACATGCCTGTAATCCCAGTATTTGGGAGGCTGAAACAGGAGGATTGCAGGTTCGAGGCTAATGTGTAAGAATTGAGGGACACTCCCTTTCAAAGTAAAATAGGGATGTAGCTCAGTGATAGAATACCCCTGGGTTCAATCCCCCGTGCCCCCCCAAAAAAAGACATGATTTAGTTTGAGTTCTAGAATACTCCTTGTCAATTACATTTGCAAAGAAGTTCACTCAACATAAGATTAGCTCTCAGCGAATCTTCACATCCAACATGAAGATCAAGAAATGGAACATTTTCAGAACTCCAGCAGCCCTCTCCTGCTCCCTCCCACCTGCTCCCATCGCTGGGACCACTGGCCTGATTCTGAATGGCTTCATACAGTGTACACTCCTGTACGATTAGCTTCTGCCCTTCATCATTATGGCTGTGAGGTTAATCCAGGTGGTTGCAAGTAGCTTCAGTTGGTTCATTCCCATTGCCAAACACTACTCCTTTGTATGAATACTTAACACTTTATTTGTCCGTATTCCCTAGATGCACATTCTGTTTCCAGTTTATGGTATTATGAATAATGTTTCTATGAACATTCTAGCACATGTCTTTTGGTTGACATATGCACTGTTTTCTGTTGAGTTTATACTTAGGAGTGGAATTGCTAGGTCATAGCACATGCATATATTCAACTTTAATAAATACTTCCAAACAGCTCTCTCCTCTGCATGTATTTTTAAAGAAGGTGCCAGTATTCTAGAGAAATAGCAGTTCATACAAGGAGGCCTGACCCTGGGGTGTCTAAGAAGCTGACTCTAGGACCTGCAATCAGAGTTCTGAGTCCCGCTTCCTTCTTTATATTTACTCTATGTGCTCAGAGGAGACTCTTTCCACTACTTTCTGGCTTCCTTGGAAACCTGATGGGGATTTCTCAGAGCTGAGAGTATAACTAACCCACCAGATTCGGGAGCCTCCTGGTATCTAGTGAAAGTAGATTTGATCAGAGATAAGACATGGGAAGGGTAGGGTGAAAAGAATCCAGGAAATCAAGACAGAGAAACCAAACACAGGTCTCTCAGAACTAAAAACAGTCTGGGCAGATACTGAGGAATGAGTCTACAGCAAGCTAGTAAGAGGGAACTACATTATGGTCAATGGGAAGGTGGTGTGGGTAAATACCCAAGTTCAGAACACTTGTCCACAACAGCTGCCTTATTTCTGTTTGCCGCAGTGTGGTAGTAGTAGAGGAGCAGCCCCAGTGGGAAGAAGCAGACATCAACCTTTCATTTCCTGGCTCAGTACCACCTCACGGTGACTGTTTAAAAAATCAGACTCCAAGGCTGAATTACCAAAACACTTCTCCTTATTGTCAAGCTGTTGAAACATTCATGTCTACTGGTGCAATCTATTGGGAAAGCAGCGGTAGAGCCATAAATAATGATCTACAAGATATTAGAGTTTTTAATGCAGTGATCCACTTCTACAAATTTATTGTAGGGCTATCATTCAAGATAAAAGAGGCCAGGCACGGTGACGCATGCCTGTAATTCCAGTACTCAGGAGGCTGAGACAGGAAGATTGCAGGTTCAAGGCCAGCCTCAGCAACTTAGTGAGACTCTGTTTCAAAATAAAAAGGACTGGGGGTATAGCTTAGAGGTACAATGCCCCTGAGTACACACACACACACACAAACACACACACACATATACAAAACATATGTTTTAACCTGTTCATTGTAGATATATCTATAAAACTTTTAAAAATGAGGAATAGAGCTGGGCATGGTGGCACATGCTTGTAATCCCAGCACTTAGGAGGCTAAGACAGGAGGATTGCAGGTCTACAGACAGCCTCAGCAACTTAGTGAGACCCTGTTTTAAAATAAAAAACAAAATAGGGCTGAGGGTGTAACTCAGAGTTAGAATGCCCCTGGATTTAATCCAGGGGGTATGGGGGAAATAAATGCCCAACAATAGCTAGCAGACAGTATACCAGTTAAATTCTTATAGAGCAATTAAATCTAGTTAAAAATAAATTTCCATGAAAATTTCTTTAAAATCTCAGGATACAAAATTGTACAGACATTAAGATTACAGTTAAATAAAAGTGCACATGGAAGTAGACAAAAAATGAATAAGGATAATTGCTAATACTAATAATGCCCACAGTATACCAACACTATTCTGAATGTTTTATACAAATTGACACATCCTCACAACAACCTTATGAGGTAAATAGTATTGAATCCATTTTATAGATAAGGAAATTAAGCCACAAAGAGCCAACATATCCAGGTTAGTGAGAGGATTCAAGTATTTTGACCTCCAAATCCTTAAAACATAAGCAGTTGTCAAGAAAATGAGAGTCATATTAGTAAGTGAGAGTATTGAATTTCCCCATCATTGTCTGATTTTTAATATCTTTTTTTTGCGGTACCAGGGATTGAACCCAGGGGCATTCTACCTCCGCGCTACACCCCCGGCCCTATTTTTTATCCTTTATTTTGAAACCGGGTCTCACAAAGTTGCGGAGGGCCTCACTAAGTAGAGAGAGAGAGAGAGAGACAGGGAGAGAGAGAGAGAGAGAGAGAGAGCTGAGGCTGTCCGCGAACCTGAATCCTCTGGTCTCTGCCTCCCAAAGTACTGGGATTACAAGCGTGCGCCACCACGCCCGGCTGATTTTTAATATCTTTATAACTAAATCAGATGTGACAAACATTTGTTGGACATCCATTATATCCTTCGTATAGAGATAAATTCGTTCATAGGCATGATTTCATTAAATGTTCACAAGAATCTAATGCCATTGCAATTATTATCTTTATGTTAGAAGTTAAAGATAAGAGATAATAAAACCCTCAGCTACAAACACAACAAAGGAAATCCCACGAGCTTCCACAAATCAACAAAGCCACCAGTGGGAAGAGGAGAGGACAGAGACTGTAGGACAGAGAATGCCTGCCTTCTGCTGAAGTGTGACCGAACTGGAGAAAAATTTCATAGCATAAAACTAAGCAGTACGAACAAATTATCTGAAGAAGACAAAATGGACATTAGAGGGAGAGAACAATAAATGGTTTATGTCAATCAGCTTTCTGTTACTATAACAAGGACCTGAGCTAAATTACCTTATACAGAGGGAAGGTGTATTTTGGGTTACAGTTTTGGAAGCTTCACTCCATGACTGATTGGCCCCCTTGCTTTGGGTATTTGGAGGCACAATACATCATGGCAGAAGCATGTGGCAGAGGGACCCTACCCATTTCAGAGCTGGCAGGAAAGCCAAAGAGAAAGAGACTAGCATCCCACAATCTGGTTTGCAGACACACCCCCGATGACTTAAAACCTCCCTCTTGGTGCCACCTCTTAAAGGTTTCCACCTTCTAAGAGCATCAAGCTGAGGACCAAGCCTTTAACACATAAGGGTTTTGTTATTGCTGTTGTTGGGGTGGGGGGTTCCAGATGCAAACGGTAGCATGGTTAATTGAGGATTTGGAGTTTTTCTTGTGGTTATTATGAATAAACACACTAAATAATCACTGAGAATGTGAGCTCCATGGAAAGGGATTATGGAAAGATTCCCTGAATTTGTAAATTTAACAACCTTTGGTCCTAAAACAAGACTAAGAAAGAGAGAGAAAATCAGAGAGAGAGAGAGAGAGAGAGAGAGAAAGAGAATGGGGGAGAGAGAGAGAGTATCAGTGTTGATGCAGCAAAATTTTCCAGGCCTAGAATATGGACATTACATATTAGACCTGGATCATATGGCTCACTGAGTATACAAATTATTGAGGCCAGGCATGGTGGCCCAGACCTATAATCCTAGTACTTGGGAGGCTGAGACAGGATCTCAGGTTCAAAGCCAGCCTCAACAACTTAGTGATGCTCTTAGCAATTTAGGGAGACCCTGTTTCCAAATAAAAAATAAAATAGGGCTGGGGTGTAGCTCAGAAGTAGAATGCTCCAGGGTTCAACTTCCAGCACCACAAAAAAATTTGTTAAGATATTTATATTAATATACATATGCATGTGTACGTATAAGTACACATAAATGTATATACATATTAATAGTTTGTATATCTATATCTATATATGATTCTAAAGTAGCTGGAGTTATAAAATTCAAAGTGTATCCCCCTCCATGAGGATTGCCAAGACAACCAAACTCCAAACACTTCTCCGTATAATAGCAGAGACCTAGGGAGTATCATTTCACCCTATATCTTTGTCTCCTTTATGTCTTCCATTCTAATGTGCTGATTCATAAAGAAATCAAAGCACAAATAGCATTACCAGGTCCAACGCAACATTTTACCCTTGAAATCAAACCTGCCTCCAGCTTCTGCCCTAACACAGGTCCATGTTTTTTTCAAGCACCATTGTATCCCAAACACACAGTGCAGTGCCTGGCACAGAGTAGGCATTCACTGTTAAATAAAAACTACTGCCAGATGAAATAAGAAAGAATAGCCATAGTCCAGTCGGTGCCTGGTAAGAGCTCATGAGCATCAAGAGACAGTCACTAAAGTCAAGAATCGGTCAACTAAATTACATGGTACAAACACACTCCAAAGTGCATAGTAAGACGTTTTGTACGCTAGGGGTCTAGCAAAGGGAAGTGTTTGTGGAGGAGGAAGGCAGGGTGAGAGGGTGGGAAAGGGTCCTGGACTGTAGAGGTGAAGATTCTATCTCTATGCTGCTTTGAACAATCCCTGTGTATTTAGCAAGTCTGAAGCTCTCAATCTCTATCATAGGATCAGAGCAGGGACTAGAGAACAAGTGTGTGTGTGTGTGTGTGTGTGTGTGTGTGTGTGGTTCTGGGGATGGAAATCAGAAGCATTCTACCTGTGAGCTACATTTCCAGCCCTATTTTATTTTTATTTTTTGAAACAGGGTCTTACTACGTTGCTGAGGGACTCACTAAGTTGCTGAGGCTGGCCTTGAACCAACCTGTGATCCTCCTTCTAAGTCTCCCAAGTACTAGTATTAAAGGCATGTACCACCAAGCCTGGCCTGGAGAACACTTAGAATCCAAGTATGTTAGAATTGAAAAGAGATTATGTAACTTAATTCTCTTGTCTTTCAATAAAAAGGCTGAGACTATGGGAATTAAAGCGCTTCTTCCAGTATCATAGGCTACTCCGAGAGGAGCCAAACCTAGAAATACTTTGGAGCACAGTGACATTGTACTCTGTCTCAGCAATGAGGGTTGGAGAGCGGCATGTATGAGGTAGATGCAGAATCACTGCCACTAACAGACTCAATGGCAAAAGAAGAAGGGTGGGCAGTCTGATTACCCAGCCTAGGCAAAGCCGAGGGGCAGGCAGAACATAAAACCCCACAGGCAGACCGGGAATATATAAATCAGAACAATTGGGTATCATAATTCAGCTATCAACTCTTAGCCCATCAGAAAGACATTTCCTTGAGAGAAAGGGGGAATAGAAAGAAATCTTTGTTACACATTGCACTCAAACCTGGTGAAAACATCAAAATAATCTCATTAAAGAGTAACACACTTACTCAAGACAGACAAAGGGCTTCACAGCAGTCTTAAAACTCTGTTTAAGGAATTTCACTTAATCCTCTCCTCCAGTAGACTTCTTTTTTTTTTTCAAATTTTCCTGTAAACTAATACTTATATCATTATATTTAGGGCAAGGGCCTGTCCCTGCAAACAGTTATTTAAATGAATGTTCTTTCCATGACCTGAACAGACCAGTTGGTATTAATCAAACCTTCCCAGTTTATCTGGTGACAACCCTTTCTGAAAACCTCAAGAGGTGACCTCTCTTCACATTCTTTAATAAGTAAGAGTTTCTGTTAGACTCCGAGGTGATAAACAAGGTCACTTTCAACACCAAAGAGACATTTACATAAACCAACAGCATCCAGAATATGCAATTAAAAAAACGAATAGTTAATGAGCCTGCAAAATCATATGCGCCCTTTTCCAGAGCAAATCTTACTGAATGATGAGTGATGGAGTTTTCTACGGTTGAATCTCTTTTTTAATTGGGTAAATAAGCTAAGGTAAGAATTAAAGCATAAATTAAAGCAGAAAAACACAGATAATATGTGGGAGAATGAGGGATAGAGGTGTTCCAGTCTAACAGTAGGAAGATTTATTTGGTTGTTTTTTTAAGTGTTTTTATGTCCTTTTCGTGTGTGTGTGTGTGTGTGTGTGTGTGTGTGTGTGTAATGTTAACCTTGGGATCGCCTCTAGTTTCCCTATATCACTGCATTCTCCATATTTATTTCTTACCATTCCCATGGGGGGGGGATACTTCAGTTTGTGAATTTGTCACCGGCTAGTGTCGTGGGTAGCATTATTGGCTCCAATTCTTCATCCATCCTTACACTCTTGGTTTATATTCAGCCATGGGACTCACTTTGGCCAGTAGAATTGAGTAGTTGTGACAGTGTGCTAGTTGCAGGCCTGGGCCTTAAGATTTCTTGCAAGTTTCTCTTTGCCCTTTTATGCATAATCTACCTCCATGCAAAGAACCTGACCAGGCTAGCCTGCTGGTCCAAGAAAAGGATGAGGGATACACACAGCAGAATGAATCTGGCCCAGCACATCCTAGAGCAACCAAGTAAGGCAGATGAGTGAGCAGAGGCCTTCAGCCAAGCCCAGCCAAGATCAGCGGGCCCACAGCTAAGCCATAGGCTCCTGAGCTAGAAAAGAATATAATGATAACTACTGTATTATATAACCTAATAGCTATAGCAATAATAAGTGTTGTTTTAAGCCTCTAAGTTTTAGGATGGCTGATTACACAGAAGTAGCCAATATATGTGCTAGATTTGCTTAGAAATTTGACAAACAAGAGGTCTCCTCCTAACGTATTTCTTTTTTTTTTTTTTTGCAGTACCGGGGATTGAACGCAGGGGAGTTCTACCTCCGCGCTACGCCCCCAGCCCTATTTTTTATACTTTTATTTTGAAACCGGGTCTCACAAACTTGCAGATGGACTCACTAAGGAGAGAGAGAGAGAGAGAGAGAGAGCTGAGGCTTGCCGCGAACCCGGATCCTCCGGTCTCCGCCTCCCAAAGTACTGGGATTATAAGCATGCGCCACCACGCCCGGCCTCTAACGTATTTCCAATGATGGAGAAGACATTTCCCTGTCAGTGCTTTGCTGCTCCCATTTGTAGTTGAAGGCTAACACTAGCCATACCTTCCTCGAGGTACTGTGAGCTTTAAATGCCCACAAGTTTCTTACCTAGAAAAATCATACAGCTAGACACAAAGGGTTAGGCTATGATACACTGAAAAGTAAAGAGAGAGTAGAAAGGAGGAGGAATGGAGGAAGGGAGGGAAAGAGAGAGAAAGAACTAGAGGAGGAAGAGAAAGGGGAGGAGGGGAGGAAGAAAAGAATGGGGGAAGTAACCAAAACCTCTCCATTCTAGAGGGCACTTTAAAAGATACACTTTAAATCAGTGACTACCCACATTCAAGTGGATGACAGAGATATTACAATTGATACAGGTGACATTTTTATTTTGGAATAGGGTCTTGCTAAATTGTTGAAGGTACTACTAAGTCACTGAGACTGGCCTCAAAACTGTGATCTTCCTGTTTCAACCTCCCAGGTACTGAGATTATAGGTGTGCACCACCACACCCAGCTTGTCATTTTCTTTTAAATAAGAAGGTAAGGTAAATAAGGTAACCCCTTTGCATGAGAAGACATAGACTAGAGATAGACTTCAAAGTCCCCGTAAGGTATTACTCCCTAGAAACTAGAACTACTCCATGTGCTAAATGTAGCCCAAATTTCTTCTTTGCTTCCAGGCAACAGCTGAGAGGCCTGGTCTCGGACTCTTCCTCCAGATTTGAGTAACAACCTCAGACTGCCATTCAGTCCATCAAACTACTGAGGCTGTAGTGCCCTTTGTTCAGGTGTGAAAAGCACAGCAGAGACCAGGTATGCTTTACATTATGCACAAGGGAAGTTGGGCTGAGTTGTTGACCAGCTACTAACACGCCCTGGCCTCCACCTAAGGCCTCACTGCCCAAATCACCCACAAGATGATTGCCAGCCAGGTCCATAATTCTGTGAAAAATCATACTCCTGCTGTGCAGCCATCACCTGAACATTTAGTTGACCAGAGAAAGCTCTATCAGGAAGAGATGTGTGTGCTCTGTTTGATAAATCCAAGCACAGAGAGAGACAAGGTCAGATGTGTCTCTATGAATCAGAAATTGTCACCAACACATCAAGGTGGTAACAGAGAGGAGAGAAGTTTGGGGGTGGGGTCACCCGGAGATATCTAGCCCCATATGAAGCACATGAAGGCAGGCATGCACAGAGGACAGTCTTTAGGACAGGTGGGAGATCTCTACCTGTCCACCACTGAATTCACTACCTGCTTCTGATTCCTTAAGTTTGGCTTCCTTGACTCTCAGACATTTACAGTTCTCTCCTTTCTACCCACAGGGTAGCCATTAATATTCTACCTAAGCCGGGTGTGGTGGCGCACGCTTGTAATCCCAGTACTTTGGGAGGCGGAGACCGGAGGATCCGGGTTCGCAGCCAGCCTCAGCTCTCTCGTTCTCTCTCTCCCTGTCTCTCTCTCTCTTTATCTCTCTCTCTCTCTCTCTCTCTCTCTCTCTCTCTCTCTCTCCCCTTAGGCCTCTGCAACTTCATGAGACATGGTTTCAAAATGAAGTATAAAAAATAGGGCCGGGGGCGTAACGTGGAGGTAGAACGTCCCTGCGTTCAATCCCCGGTACCGCAAAAAAAAAAAAAAAATTCTACCTAGCCTGGAACTGATAAAAGAAAGATAAAGTAAGAGGAAGGAAGGAAGGAAGGAAAAGGGTGCTTCAGTCAGACACCCATCCACATGCAAATAGAGCCAGGGATTTGTTTCATGTTGTCAATGTCTTTTTCTCATGTCCAATTAAGCATCCCCTATGCAGCAATCCAGCAATTAAGAGAACCTAGTTGCCACTCATAGCTCCCAGATTCCCCGAGAGAAAAACATAAACCATAATCCTAAAAAGTTTACCTAGTGGATTTATGGGACTGCATCTCATAGTAGAGCTGAAAGAAGAGGCAGTGTGTTGCTCAAGTTGCTGGAGAAAGGGTACCTGTTCCCCAGGTGTCCTGTGGTTAGAAGAGAAAGGCCATCTTCTTTATCCAGTGATGTCACTCTGTCTCTTGGTTTTATAAGGTTCACTCCCCTTAGTTAATTAACTCCTCCTTTGCAAGATATATCCTCTTATCTTCTTAGGAGAGTGGATAGCATTGCATATCAGTCATTCACAAGTTGCTATGAGTGTAAGTAGATTGTTTCTGTCTAACAGATAAAGGTGGACGGTGAAAGAATGGCCACTTGGTTGGGCTGTAGAAAAGGGTGTATTTAGAGCACTGGGCAAAGCTGGGAGTGGGAGGGACAGTGCACAGGTATAAGCCTGTACACTGAAGGTGCAAGAGGTAGGACTGGGAGGGAAGGGGTCAGCCAAGTCTGGGAAGTAGACCTGGGATGGGTGGTATCATGCAGAGCATTCAGGAGGCATCAGTGGTGGGGCTCGGGGGCTCCAGTCTTCTCCCAGTGATAAGAACTGGGAATGGACACCAATGTCTCCAGCCATCTGAAGCACTGAGGCACTCAGAGTCACTGTGGCCACCACTAGCCACAAGATGATGCCTCCAGTTCACCTACTTTTACCATCCAGAGACTCATTTTCTATGTGTGCCATGATGTGAACAAGGTTAGGAAGCCCTGCTGTGGCATAATGGTCTAAAAGAGTGCTTTCTTTTTGTTTTATTTTATTTTGGTGGTGGTTCTGGGAATTGAGCCCAGTGGCTTTCTACCTCCAAGCTACACACCCAGCCTTATTTTATTTTTTACTTTGAAACAGAATTCACTGAGTTGCTGAGGGCCTTACTAAATTGCTGAGGCTGGTGTCAAACCTGCAATCCTCCTGTCTCAGCCTCCCAAGTACTGGAATTACAGACATGTACCATCAGACCCAGTTTAAGTGGTCCTTTTTTTAAAAAATAAAGTCTCTATTTTTGCTTTAGTGCCCCACATCAGGGTCTCCCCTAAAGCCAGCGACTCTGGTTAACCATCCAGTTTTCTGTAGCATCCTTTTGCCCCCATCTTCTCATCTATAAAATGAGAAGACTAGAATACCTTGATATTAAGGTTTCTTCTGGCTCAAGGTCTCGTCTTTCTGTTTCACATTCTAGAAAGTTCTACCACTCCCATCCAGTTCCATCCTAGGACTCAGCTTAAATGCCATTTTCTCAGAGAGGCCTTCTCAAGCAGACTAATTTCACCTCTTTGTTACGTTGTACTTCCATGTTGAAAAGTCCCATCACGCTTGCAATTACTTCATTCATCCACGCATGCAGCAAGGGTTGGTTGAGAGAAGTGCATGGGGCTTAGGCACTGGCCTGGTGGATTTAAATCCCAGTGTCACCTCTGCTTACTATCCCTGTGACCTCGGGCAAGTTACTTGACCTCCACTTGCTCCACTTTCCCCAGTGAGGAAATGAAATTAATAATCACGTCTGCATCTCAGGGTTATTGTAAGGGTTGTGTTAACGTTTATGGAGCACAGTGCCTGGGATAAAGTAAGCACTCAATAAATCGCAAATATGGTTTTGATGATGATTTCTTTACACCGTGCAGTTCAAGGTTTTGTCCCATGCCATTCTCTGGCAGTCTGTAACTCTCATTTGCCTCTCTAGCACTGTAATCCTCAGTGCCTAGCATAGAGCCGGGCATATAGTCATGGAATAGAGGTTCAAAATATTGGTTGAGTGAATTTATGGATACAAATAACATGGTTTGTTTGCAATCCCATCAAATGTCTCTCTGTGCAAATTTTTATAGTTTAGATTTTTCTTTCTCTTCATCTTTTTTTAAAAATACTTTTACTATTTGTGCATTGTAGTCTCACATCATAATGTAGTTCAGAGGGAGTCATCAGAATTAATGAAGGAAGCACTTTCTCTTCATCTTAAACTGAAGCTTTCATTGTTCTCAGCCTCTGAAGGCAGCCAGACCAAAGGTAAATCCCTGTGTTCACAAGAGAAACATTACCATTCAGGGCAGTTGCATGAATACCGAAAACTTCTTTCTCCCAGCTCCCCAAGCTAATTGCCTCTTAAGGAATAACAGTGTAGGTAGCCAAATATCATGATCAACAAAAGAGGAAAATTCAAAAATTTATTTATGCATTGCATCTCCAGATGTGGACAAGTCTTGTTTTTGCCTAAATGGTATTGACAATTTCTGGTTGTCTTTGGAAAATCATTTGATAATGATCCAACTATCTAGAACCTCTTTATTTTATGCCTCTTAAAAGAAAAGAAAGTTATTGCCCAGGAAAAATTCCAGACTGCCATAAAAGAAAAGCAATTGCTGCCAAGAACCATCCGCCATAAAACCTTTCCTAACAGCTTCTTACCTTTATGTATCTGTAAAGCACCCTTTTTAAAAATGAGGAAAGGCCATCAATCATTCCTTTTCAGGCTAATTGCAAATGTTTAATACAGAAACTAAATATTATAAAATATGAAATAAGGTGTGCGGCATTCGAGAGTTAAGTGCGAGTATCTCTCGGAGGGAAATATGAGTATCAGGACTGTGTCACTGACATGTCATGGGGACCTTCAGCAAATTCTTCCTTGGTCACCTTGCCCGTCAGCACCCACATCTTCTAAAGGAATGTAACTTGTGGGAGTTCCACTGGCCTTGAAGGATTCTTATGAAAATCAAAAATGTAACCTTTCTTAATGGGTGAACAAAACCAAGAAACCTGTATGGGCAGTTGTGTATTTATATGGCATTCAAAGCTGTTGTAATGAAGAGGTAGTAAAATCATAAGGGGCTTGGGCTCCACGTCGGTGGTTCCTACCTCCAGCTGAGCATCTGAATCCTGAAAAACATACATGAGAAAATGAGTGTGAACACCCTAACATAGATCTGGGGATCCAGAATTTCCATAGATCTGTTGACTTGAAATGTGTGCATTGGATCCGAGAGTCTGTATTTCAGCAAATTTCTCAGGAAATGATGATGAACAGAGAGAATGGGAAATCTCTGGGCTAGATGGTTGTTAGGTTCACTGCAACAGGAGAAGGAAAATAACCTATTCTCTGTGTGATCATCTTCATTAATATCTGCCACCACCGCTAATGATTCCTGTGTCAAATTCCACTCTGTATTATTGCTCTGCTTGGCCCCTACCAGGACCATCAATCAGGGGGATAGATTATACACTGCCTCCAGCACCAGCATCACCTCTCTCCTCCCATGGCAGGGCCAGAAAGGAAGATGCCAATGGAAGTCGGGGCAGACATACCCCTCTCTCTCTACCTGCAGCCATGGGGCCAACCTGAGAAAGAGTACCTTGGAGATGGGGCTCAGTATGTCCACTATTTAAAAGATTCTATTGGAAACTGGACATTCATCCTGAATAACTGTGCTATTGGGTATCCCTTCCTTCTTTTCCTCCTTCTTTCCCTTTCTTCCTTTAACATTGCCTGTGATGTACCCATTATGTGACAGGCCCTGTGCTAAATTCTGCAGATGCCATGCTGGGCCTGGTATGGCTCAAGTTCTGGTAGAGCAGATCCAGTGCTATAACTGGCTGAAATGACCCCATGAAGGGAGGGCACTTGGCTGCAGAGCCCATAATAGGGGAATCTGACCATGACTGGAAAACTGACCCACGAGATGCAAAGACAAAGAGGAATGGACAGCAGAGTTAGTTAGCTGACATGCTAAGCCGGGCAGAGGAGACAGTTTATAGAGAGTTCTCACTGGACTAAGGCCAGAGTGGCTATCCCAGAGAATGAAGAAAGAGTGAATGACATGAGGTGACACCAAAGAGGCAGATCACATGAGGTGACACTGAAGAGGCTAGATACTCCCTGAGCCTACCGACATAGGTTCTGCATGGGTGATAATCAAGGCAGAGGAATTAAACCAGCTGAGGCCAGATTCAGAGTCAGACTGAAAACAGGCTCTGCAAAGTTGCTGGAAAAAAATGTTCCATGGCCCTAAGGCTCTCAGCTGGCCTGGATCTGAGATAGCTTCATGCTACAGCACATGGCTATGAAAACAAAGACTATGCAAAGAGAGCCAATGGCACTATCTCAAAATATGAGAACAACAGTCCTCCTCTGCTCCCCCAGCCACAGGGTTGAACAGCACCGTGTCCAGGACAAAAGCAAGTCAACCAGACCTTGTTCACATTCCCTAGTGACACTTCCCATCTCCCCTCCCCATCCGCTCATGGGGGCCTCTCACACCTACTTTCCCAGATGTGTTCCCAGAACTGATGGAGCACAGCTGGGTGCACAAAACCCCCACCCACTCCCCACTTCATGCGAGTCTTTGGCTTTGCAGACAATTACGAAAATGGAGGCAAGAGGCTCTCCCTGGTGTGCATGACACTCACCCTCAGACAAAAGGAAGAGCGCAGCCGAAGGAGTTAGAGACCCTGTGTGATATCTGAAACAACTTGCCTCTCACACAGATTGATATCATGGCTGCTGCAAGATTAATTGTATTTTTCCTGGAACAAAGCTGAAAATCACTCAAAGGGCAATAAATGCTGAAATCTGTCTATGCTTTGCCAAAATTTCAGACAAAAAGCCAATAAGGCCATTTTTACCTTATGTGCCTGAATGGATTTTTTAAACAGATCTATGCCGAATGCAATGGGCTAGATCAGCCCAGGAGCACAAAAGAGACTGTTCACTTTGGTTTTAAGAAGGAATATCCCCCCAAGTCAGCTGTACTTCAAACCAGGTATTGGCATATGCCACCCAAGAGAATCCATAGCCTGCATCTCCTTGTTAAGTCCCATGAAGAACTAATGGTTTACCAGGTGTGTAGACAACGCAGTGTTTCTTAAGGTCACCTCTTCTTAAAGTAAAAAAGCCAAGAATTTAAAGATTTTGTGGCAGGACAGAGAAGCCTGTTAGCCCCAGATACTTTGGGGTCTTCAAAACATTTCAAAGATTGATATTGCAAAAATCTCATCCTGGAACTAGACCAAAAACCCTTCAGTGTTCCCCCAGGGTTAAGTAGATGGAGATAATAACCTATGTCTCATACTTGTACAGCAATTTATAGGTTGTAAAGAATCTTCATACATCACCCCATTTATCCTCCCAGCTAACCTGTGAGTCGGGTATCCTTATTAATCTCACTTTACAGGTGAGGAAACTAAAGATGGGGTATTTTTAAACTGGCTTGTAGGAACATAGAAGGAATGATCAGATATTTGTGTTAAGATGGCTAAACATACAACTGTGTTTACAATAAGTAAACAGTGAAGGTTCTAGCAGAAATCAGATAGCAAACTCAAAATAGAACCATTTTAAGAGGTTTTGTAAGGGACTATTTACAAGAGTGAGGGACTGATTTAGAAAGCACACTAAGGATAGACTGGTACTTCAGGATTGGCCGTGTGGCTGTTATATTCCTACACCTAAGGGGTTTGGAGAGAAAGCAGATGCCAGAATCTGGAGGGAAAGAGCAGTAAAAAGAGAGACACCTTGAGAGGCTCTATGACCTTCAGTCAAAGCAAAGAGTGAGCTTGGGAAAACAGATAAACCAATTGCCCACATCCCTGTGCAAGTCAGCTTTCTATTACTATAGAAAATACCTGAGATAATCAACTTACAAGGGACAATGTTTTATTGTGGAAGGTTAAGTCCATGACAGGTTAGTCAATTGTTTTGTGCCTATGAAGAGGCAGACAATTATGGCAGGAGCAAAAGAGGGAAGAAGAGACCGAGGTCCCGCAATTCTCTTTGAAAGAATGTCCTCAATGACTTAAAGACCTCCCCATAGGCCCCACCCACATCCCAGCCTGGCATGATTACAGGTGCAAGCCTGTAATCCGAGTACTTGGGAGGCTGAGATAGGAGGACTGCAAGTTTGAGGCCAGCCTCAGCAACTTAGTGAGACCCTATTTCAAAATAGAATGGACTGGGGGTATAGCTTGGAGGTAGAACCACCCCTGGGTTCAATCCCCAGTATCAAAAAAAAAAAATTCCATCACCTTCCAATATTGTCATCCTGGGGACAAAGGCTTTAACACTTGAGACACTCAAGATCCAAATGAAAGAAGTATCACATTGGCCAAAACCAAGCAAAAGAGCACAAAAGAGCAATTCAGGTAAATCTTGTATCTGAGTTTCTTGGAGCAGAAAGCAGGACTGGAAAAGGTGAAAGATCTAGAAAAAAAAATGGCAGATATTCAACCCAAACATCTTCAATGTCTGGGCCATTTTCCTAACCATGGTTGCTGTACTCCCAGGAGCCCTGGCCTAGAGAAAGTCTCTACTTGACATCAGGACTTTGAAGAACTGGACCCAAGCCGACATTTCCCAAGCACCTCTTGGTCATCCTGAGCTAACAATAAAGATCTAGAAATTCCAGTGAACACAAAAGAACAAGTCCTGATCAGATATTGTTTCATGAAATTCTTCGAAGGAAAAGTTTGCTGACCTCAATGTTATACAGAAAAAGATTTATTGAACATTGACTATATGTAGGTCCTGAGCTACACGCTTTTATACTCATCTCATCTTTCCCTCACAGTCTTCTGGGCCAAGTCTATTATATCTCTGTTGAAGAACAGGAAGACATTGAGTTCCAGAGAATATAAGTAAATTGCCCAAGAATAAACAGCTAAGTAAGTGGCAGACTGAGATGTGAATGCAGGTTTGTCTGACCACAAAACCCAGTCTCTTAGAGCTTGTTAATTAGATGAGGAGATAGTCCATGCTTATTTGAGAAAGTCACAGAATAATAAATCAGCAATACTTATTGGTACTTAATGATGAGGTCTCCCACTGCACTTTTATGCTGCTAGAAATCCTCCTGCAAGAACATCATTCTACTATGTAGCTACCTTCCCTTCCCCACGTGAGATAGGTGCTGCTCCCCAATGCTGGAAAGTATACTCTGCCTATGTGCCCAAGAAGAGGAGGGGGGCACAGATATTGGCCAGCATTCACAATCTGTGCCCTAGACAGAAAAGTGTTCAATCCCAGAGCTCATCCCTGGGTAGCAGAAAAGTAGAAGTTCCCAGATTGTCCCAGTGGTGGATCTAAGTGAGTCTCTTCTCAAACCCTTTATCCCTCTCCTAGCCCCATTACAGAACAGTCCCCAAAGGAGGCTATCTCCAGCCATCATGGACAGCCCAACACAAAACAAGACATTAAAATTTCACAAAGAACCTTGGGAGGCTGAGACAGGAGGATCACAGGTTCGTGATCAGCCTCAGCAACTTAGCAAGACCCTGTTTCAAAATAAAAATTAAAATAGGGCTAGGGGTGTGACTCAGAGGTACAATGCCCCTAGGTTCAATCCCCAGTATAAAGAAAAGATGAGAAAAGGAAAGGAAAGGAGAAGGGAGGGAAAGAAGGAAGGGTGGGGGGGAGAGGCAGGGAGGGAATTCTCAAAGAGACTTAGAGCTGGTCTCTTTCCGGCTTCGCACGCTCACCCTTCCACTTCCACTTCATTGCCAGAGCTTTCTCTTCTCCCTGTGAGGGCTGCTGTACATTAAGATTCCATTTCACAGTGGGGTGAAAGGACAAGATGTATCTTAATTTACCTGGTGTTCTGCCTACCTAGCTTATTTAGATTTTCAGCCTGCTGAGAAAGAAGTGGGCCCGGCTTAATGATCAGCTCAAGACTTAACCTGTTGCTGACACTTGGATGTGTTCTAACCCTGGTTAAAATTCAGGGACAGCATTTAGGCAGGCAGCCTGGGGGTAGGAAATCCTCTCTGGCCCTCTGTCATTACTTAATTTTCTGCCCAGCAAAGTCAAGAAAATAGGACTTGTAATGAGATTAAATCGGAACGTAGAAAATGTCACTCCTTGAATTCCAACTACTGGTTTTAATGCTTCTTGGCATGGATGAGGCTCCATATTTCTCAGCCTGACACCCAAGCCTTGCAGTTCCTACAGTTTCCAGGAGCTTGCTGGTTCTCTGCTGCCCCCTTCTACAAATTATTAGGAATTAATTTGACTTGGTTCAGCATTATCTGACAATTGCACTGACGACCCCGTGAACCTTTCTGGCTAATTTACATCCCCACCATGCGGTTTAATGCCTCCAATGCCGGCGCACATTATTTTAAGCTCATGCCAATTATAATTTTTTAATACAGTCTGAAAATCATGCTGTAACTTAGCAACAAAGGTCACTCCAATAAATAATAGTATCTTGTGAGCCGATTGATACCCTCGATTCTTTTTCACAGGGATCGAGTTAGCAGGGAGATCTTGCCCAGCCGCTGCTGACGTTTGGTCTATTGACAAGTACCTGCTATGAGCAGCTGCAGCTCCTTCACTATGTGCAAGCTCAGCTCCCCCTTCACTGTAATTCCTCCTTCTCCTCTAGGATCATGATTGAGTGGGACTGGCTGAGCTTCCCTCATCCCATCCCTCCTCCCCTGTGTCTCTTACACCTGGGGAGCTCAACAAAAAAACTGGTTAATGTACGGATCAGAAGGGCAGTGGGATTCAGAAACCACAAGCTGAAGCCCTTCATTTCAGAAGTCAAGTGTTGAACATCGCTAATGATCTCGAAGGCTGTGACTTGCTTCTCCTTGTAGGATCTTGTTTTCCCTTGGGAAACGAGCTTAGCTGCAGGCATGTTGCATGAGTGGACCTTTAGTGGACAGCCCCAGAGATAATCGGGGATTAGGGCTCCCACAGCATGGCTGGACCCCAAACTTAAACCCAGGGGGACCCCAGCTTGGCATCTCCCATAGCTCTCACTACCATCTCTTCTCAGTTGGGGTAAAGGCCTCTTTCCTACTGGGGACCCAAAGTCACCTTAGTAAGCTCACAGCCCAGAATTGTTCAGAAATTGTTAAGTTTTGTCTAGACAAAGGAATCCTCAAAGAAGATTGCTGCATCGTAACAAAGTCTTCCAGGGTCTTTAGGGAAGGGACAATCTGCCCATTCTCATTGCCCTCTTCCCAATGCCCAGCACAGATTAACCCAGAGGTCAGTCTTAGACAAAAGACCACTGACTCCTGGCTTTCTCTACCCCATCAGGAGCTTCCATTGCTAGACAGCTAGACTAGGATCTTCTTTCTAGAGTGTGACCCATTTGAGACTTCACAGGTGCTTACACAAAGGTCAAGTTGTCTCACACCCACAGTCCAATTCCCTGTCCTATAGAAATCAAGCCCAGTGTTATTAGTTCACATTAACTCATTGCCAAGTACTGTGCCAAACACTCTCCATGTTATCTATTTAAACTGAAGACAGAGGGGGCACTGTTATTACTCCCATCTTGCAAGCAAGGAACTGGGTCACAGATATATTCTGTATCATTTGCTTAGCATGTTTCAGAGACAATTTTTGTTAACAAAGATTCTGCCTCCAAAATTCCATGCACTCAACCAATTCCCCTAACTGCCAGGATACTGTGAAGTCATTCTCACCCCCTTGCTAATGGTAACACCTATTTTAAAGGCCATGAAATCAGACCAGACTTCCGTAGCCAAACTACGAAACAAAATTACAGGAGATCCTGACCTTTCAGTCTTGTTAGTCAAGATGCATCCCAGCAATCTGGTCCAGCTGAATTTCTCACGCCTTGGCCAGTTTCCCTGCAGTCGTAATGATCCAACCTTAGCAACACACTTAGTCATTCACTGCACACTGTCCATTTGCAAGGCGCTGCACTAAGCACCAGAAGAAACATGGACCCATAAGATAGCCTGGCTAGAATCTAAACCTATGTGCTAAGGTCATGAAATATCCCAGCATGGTAAAGAATCTAACCGAGCAGACATTTAGCACCATGGAACTTATCTTTCCTGTAATTATCACTTCCCTTCACTCCTAGGAACTGGAGGAAAATAAGCTACCATGCAAGCTGATTTCTTCCCAGAACAGTACTTCCCATATCCAGATAGAAGGTCAATGTTCTGTAGAAAAAGCACCCAAGTTATATCATTTGCACAAGCCCCCAAAGGGGCTTCGTGGATTGACCCTCAGTGCTGAACTATTGGCCTGTTTGGCTGTTAGTTCCAATGTGTCTGGAGGTCCAAAGTCATCGATGCCAGGCCAGAATATGCCATTCATTTTGCAGGGGAATTTTCCTCCAATATTTGGTTTAAATTAAAAATCATTTGAGATCTGTTCCTAAGCCAGTGTAGCCCGGGGCTTCTAAAATGACAGCTGTTCGAACCTGCCCACCACCCTAAGGCTTCAGCAGCACATCACACAGAATCTTAGCAGAGACACACCGGCCTCTAGCTCACCCTCTAGCAGGAAATTGCTTCCTATACTCATCTATGGGACAGAAGCCAGCCACACCATCAGGAACCATAAAGAGGCCAAAAGGCAAGGAGCCATCCTCTCGGATCAAATTCATTTCAGTACCGCTGCTTCTCAGTGCCGCTGCGCTCTCTCCATGCCCTGTTATATTCCCGTATCCTGTTCAGCTTGATTTCTGAACTGTGTGTGTTTATTCAGGCAGCCCACAGTGGTTTGCATTTTTTTCTAATCTCTACCTTATCCTTTCCCACTGGTATATAAGTGCTATCTTAAAACGAAGATTCAATAGCAAGGTGCAGCAGCACACACCAGTAATCCCAGTACTTGGGAGTCTGAGACAAGAGGATCCCAGGTTCAAGGCCAGCCTCAGCAACTTAGTGAGACCCTGTTTCAAAATAAAAAATAAAAATAAAAAGGCCTAAGGGTGTATCTCAGAGGGAGAATGGCCCTGGGTTCAATCCCCAGTGCCAAAACAAAACAAAATGAAGACTTAATGTTCTCAGCTTGTCCATTCATTCATTCATTCATTCATTCACTAAATATTTATTGGGAGCTATTAGATATCAGAGTGTGCAAGATGTCGAAGCTACTAATAAAGACGTTAAGGTAAAGTAAAGGAGTCAGATATAAAACAATTATTATAATGCATGCAATGAGTTCCATCAATAGAAGAGGAAGGTGAGACAGACTAGGAGGAACAGAGATACCTACACAGAGGAAGAAGAGAAGGGGGTACCTATTGTGCTAGATTCTAAGGACCAGAGAAGAGAGGGTTCCAGAAAGAAGGAGTGCCTACAATCAAAGGCAAAAGAACACGAAAGAGCTAGATGGGTTTAGAAACTGCCCCAAGTTCTTCACTGTTCGAATGCAGTATGTGAGTATGAAGCACAAAGGAATGTGAAGGTCGACAGGCAACAGGAACAGGTTGCACAGGGATTTGTGTGACCCGCTGGGGGCTTTATCTGGAGGTATCTATAACTTACAATTTTTTAAGTTAATAGTGAGCCAAGCCCTGTACAACATGTTGCACACGCATTATATCACATCCCCATAAGTTAGATGTAGATTGAACTATTCAAAACTTACCAGTATTCCAGCAATTGACATGATAGGGAAGTTCCATATGAAATTTACTAATATTCCACCACTTTAATACATGTGGAAATCCTGTGGTCCAAACTCATGTAGTTATTACTATCACCACTTAAAAGATGAGGACATTGAAGCACCTTCATTTCTTGCCCAGTGTCACATGGCTACTAAGGGAAGGGGCAAAGATTCAAACCCAGAAAGTTTGACAAGTGATGTCAGAGGAGGAGTTAACTTTCAGATAAGGGACCAGAATACAAGGAAGTAAGAGTGAACCATGTGGTCACTGTTAGGGTCAGATATAGAGTCCCCCCTGAAGAGCTCATGCATTAATGTTCAGGATTGATATGGTTTGGTCATGGGTGTTGTAATCTCATCAGTAGATGGTTTACCTGGGTGGTAACCTGGGCCAGCAGGGTGTGGCTGGAGAAGGTGGATCCCTGGGGCGTGGCCTTGGGGATTGTTCTTGTGTCTTTGGATCCCCTTGCTTTCTTGCTTGCTTGCTCTCTCTGCTTCCAGCCTCTATAATGTGATGAGCAGAACCCATGTGCTCTCCCTCTCTCTGCTTCCCTCCACCTTGCCCTGAGATCCAAGACCTTGGCCTCAAATGGACTAAACCCAGAACCTCCAAGAAAGTGTGAGCAAATAAATCTTCCTTCCTCTAAGTTGTGTGGTCAGGCTTTTGGGGTTACGGCAGTGAGGGCATTGACTGAGACAGTTACCTAGGGTAGAGCATTTAGGATGCAGGGAAAGCACAAATTTCCTCAAGCAAGACCGTGCCCAGTATATTCTAGAAACCCAAGGAAGCCAGTGTGGCTGGAGTGCAGAGAAGGGCAGGAGGAGAGTGGTAGAAGATGAAGTTTGAGACGTGACATGGATCAAGATTGTGTTGGGCTTCATAGGGCAATAAGAACTTTGCCTCAAACTCTGAATGAGTTGGAAAACCATGTGTACATGTTACAACAAGATAATGCTGACTGTTGGGTTGAGACTAGACTGCTGAGGGCAGAGGGCAAAAGCCAGAGGGCCAGGGAGAAGGCAAAAGATGCTGGTGATCTGGTCCAAGGCAATGGTGACTGAGGGACAGGAACCATCAAGATGTGTTGATGGCCAGGATCAAAGCTGTGAAAGAGAAAAGTCAAGATCGATAGTGTCAAAATTTTTAAGCAACTGTTGAGTCAAAGAAGAAATTAAAAGGAAAAGTACAAAATATCTTGAAACCTACAAAAATGCCAATCTAACATATCAAAACTTTTGGGATGCAGCAAAAGTAGTTCTAAGAGGGAAGTTTATGGCAATAAATAGCTACATGAACCTGGCATGGTGGCACATGCCTGTGATCTCAACACTTGGGAGGAGGATCACATGTTCACGGCCAGCCTCAGCAGCTTGGCGAGACTCTCAGCAACTTAGTGAGACCCTGTTTCAAAATAAAAAAAAATCAATAACATAGGGCTGGGGGTGTAGCTCAGAGGCAGAACACCCCTGAGTTCAATCCCCAATACCAAAAAAAAAAGCCTACATTCAAAAAGGAAGAAAGATCTCAAATAAACAACCTAATTTTATATCTCAAGAACTAATAAAAGAAGACAACTAAGCCCAAAATTAGCAGATAGGAAGACATAAAGATCAGAGCATAAATAAATGAAATAGAAACTAGAAAACATCAACAAAACTAACAATTTTTTTTGCAAAGCTAAACAAAATTGATGAGCAGACTAAGAAAAACTCAATTAAATAAAATCAGGAATGAAAGAGGAGACATCACAACTAATAACGCAGAAATTCAAAGGATCTTATGAGACTACTCTGAAAATAAATGGATAAATTCCTAGAAATATATAAGCTACTAAGACTGAATCACAAATTTAAAATCTAAACAGACCAATAATGAGTAAAGAGATTGAATCAGTAGCTAAAAGCCTCCCGTAGAAGAAAAGCCCAGAGACAGAGAATAAAAATGGATCCTATCTCACCCCTGATACAAAACAAATCAACTCAGCCAGGCGTGGTGGTACACACCTGTAATCCCAGTACTGGGAAGGCTGAGACAGGAACATCTCAAGTTTGAGGCCAGTTTCAGCAACTTAGGGAGACTCTCAGCAACTTAGCAAGACCCTGTTTCAAAAATAAAAGGGCTGGTGATGTAGCTCAGAGGTAGAATGCTCCTGAGTTCATCCCCAGTTCAAAAAAAAAACAAAAAGCTCAAAATGGATTCAAAACTTAAACATAAAATGTGAAACTATAAAACTACTCGAAGAAAACAGGGAAAAGCCTCCATGACATTGGTCAGGTCAGTGATTTCTTGGATATGACCCCCAAATCATAGGCAACAAAAGAAAAAATAGGCAAATGAGTTTGTATCAAACTAAAAACCTTCACAGCAAAGGAAACAATTGATAAGAGTGAAGAGACAACCCACAGGTTGGGAGAAAGTCTTTTTATATGTCAGACAGCCACAACCAGGCGTGGTGGCTCACGCTTGTAATCCCAGTACTTGGAGAGCTGAGACAGGAGGATTGCAGGTTTGCGGCCAGCCTCAGCAACTTGTGAGGCCCTCTGCAACTTAGTGAGACCCTGTTTCAAAATAAAAATATAAAATAGGGCTGGGGGTGTAGCTCAGAGGTAGAAGGCTTCTGAGTTCAATCCCCAGTAAAAAAAAACACCCCCCCACACACACACAAACAGCCAAAGGACCTGAATAGTCATTTGCTCAAAGAAGACATACAAATGGCCAGAAGATATATGAAAGAAATGTTCAACATCTCTAATCATAAAGGAAATGCAGACTAAAATCACGAAGAGGTTTTAATGTTAAAACCACATCTGTTAGATTGGTTATTATCAAAAATGCAGAAGGTAACACGTGTTGGTGAGGATGTGGGGAAAAAGAAACTGTTATACACTGTTGGTGATTCCGTAAATTAGTATACCCATTCCAGAAAACAGTGAAGAGGCTTCTCAAAAAGCTAAAAATAGATCTACCATATGATCCAGGAATTCTAGCACCCGAAGGAATTGAAGCCAATATGTTGAAGAGATACTGGAAACAACCTACATTCCTCTTGATTACATCTGCAAGCCAAGGAATTAGCAACAAGGTCAGTAGCTTCTCGACACACATGAATCTCCCCTATTAGATGCTGATACCAAAGCAAACACTGGTCAACAGAACTTCAAATTGGCAGCACAAACGCAGAGACTATCATATAATCAACAGTGAAGATCCCATTTCTAAATTTGCCCCTGGCCTTCCAGCTTTTATTAAAACTTTGCTACCCGATAAGGAAATGGTTTCCGTGGCATACCGGTCACTTCCATGAGCCTTCTTCATTCATTTGAGCGCACACTTTCATTTCCTTTCCCATTTCCAACGTTCTGCTCCGAACAGCATTTTCCCTCCCGAATCCATTGTAAAAGAAATTATGACATTTCACTGAACACAGTCGAACATCTATATGAACACACAGATACGTGTAATACAAGCATGAATGGGTCCCATATGTTTTCTGAAAGAACAAGGGTCTCCTGGAACGAGAAGACATCCAATATTAATCACACACACATGAATTTTACTTAACAGTCTGCCAGCGGCTTTGATTTCTCCGAAAATTAACATTTTAGTCTGTGTAAATAATCCTTGCCTTTGAATGAAACAGAAGGGAAAATGATTTTTTCCCCCTGCAACAGAATTTTCTCCTTTTGGTTTGTATGCACCGGCTAAGGTCAAGGCACGAATCTTCTGCTGCCTTCTCGTGCTCACCTTCTCTCGACCTTGGCTAATGTCTGGAACAGCTGACAAACTGTGCTCTGGCCGTCTGAGTCTTACTCTATAGCTAAAGGAAATCAGATAGCATTTCGGCGCAATGCACTGTAGCTTTCGCATTCATTTTAAGTAGATACACAAGGAGAGCTGCCACAGAGTATGCTACAGCAGGTGGTTCCTTCCTGCCAATCCCCAGAAAATACAGATTTGCTGAGCTGGTATTTGATCTTCCGGAGGCTTTAATGCGTCATTATGTGATCACATTGCCTTTCGCACGTGTTGATGCGTGCACTACCCTTCCGAATATGAGCAGTGTTGCAACTCTACCCCCAACCTCCAAGATAAGGAGAAAATTCGTCTTTGATGATTCTCTGGACCCACCCTAATGTAGCATGATAATTGCCACTGTGATCTTCAGAAGAGTGCAATGCCTGAGGGACTCAGCTTTGTTATCCCCCTTTGCCTAAGAAACAGACTCCCAAACAAAAACCAAAATCGCTTCCCGCTAAGAAATCATGGTGCTTGTAATACAGCATTTCACAAAGAAAAATTTTGGATGTTGTTTTCTTGATAAAACTACATCTAGGTATGTCTCTGGCAGCTATTTGGTTAGAAGTCTTTTGATGTGTGATGGTAACACCGATTAGTATTGCCAGAGGAATCGCCTCAGCTGACTCCAGCTTCCTTATGGGGTCCCACAAAGTGGCTTCAACCACAGCCTTCTTCAAAAGCCATAGGGAAGCTTTGGGAACTGGGTAGGGAGGGGAGAATCCTGACTCCCGGTTCAGAAGGATTCCACTTGTGATGGTTAATCTAATTTGTCAACTTGACCGGGTCATGACACACCCAAGATCATGTGACTTTGGGTGTGTCAATGAGACAGTTGGTTTATGAAACAGCAGATTAAACAGAAAATCCTGCCCTAAATGTAGGCAGCAGGGTTCTGATAGGTGCAGGACTTAGATAAAAGAAGGAAAAAGCCGCGTAGAGGGACACTCGACTCTTACCGAAGTGAACGCATCTGCTCTCGTCTGAGATCGTTGGCCTCCAACTCCGCTGTTTCTCTGAAGAGCTTCTTGATCTTTTGCTGTCATCTGAGATCGTCGGCCTCCAGCCCTTCGAACTGAAACTTCACCATCGTTTCTCCAAAGAGCTTAGACCGCTCGACCAGCTACTGGTTCCTCTGACTCTCCACGTGCAGTCGGAACTCGGGACTACATTGTAAGCTGATCTGATAAATTCCTTTTTCCATATACTCATTCTGTGAATTCTGTTAGTCTAGTGAAACCTGACCAATACACCACCTTACCAAGTGTGTGACCAGCATAAACCACTGATCCTCTCTAGAGCTGCACTTTCCTCATTTCAATATGAGGTTATTAATCCAAGTAAGACAAACTAAGCATGAAAAATCAGGGGAAAGCCTAAGTGAGCCACAGCACATTCAGTTAGGGAGTAGAATGAGGGTGAGCTGGGTGTGGTGGTGCACACCTGTAATCCCAGTACTTGGAACACTGAGAGGGTAGAAGGTTTGCGGCCAGCCTCAACAACTTAGTGAGATCTTCAGCAACTTAGCAAAATCCTGTTTAAAAATAAAATTAAAAGGACTAGGGGTATAATTCAGAGGTGGAAGTTCCCTGGGTTCAAGACCCAGACAAAAACAAAACAAAACAAAAACAAAAATGAGGGTAATCTCTTGGTGTTTGCGTGGAAAGAGATCCAAGTCACACTGACTACTACAAATGGAAAAAGAGCAAATCACAAAACCAAAACTGACAAGATTTTCCCATTTTATATGAAAAACAAACTCCACTTAGAAAAGTAAACTGTAAATTATCATATGTTTATGGGTAAATAAATACGAATGCACGTGTGTATATGCATATACATGTATGCATGCAACATATCTGTCCATGCTTAAAGATAGGTGTGAAAGGATACATGTCATATTGAAACAACAGTAATTGCCTCTGAGGAAGAGACTATGGTTGGGGTTCACTAAGGGGGGAACTTTCCCTTTATCCTGTGTTCTTTGGCTCTCTAGATTCTAGTTTCTTAAAATCAGAATGCATTTATTCATTGCTTGCATGATTTAAAAATGAGTAGGCTAAGTTGATTCATTGGTTTCTCAATTTAAGATTTATCAAGTGCCTTGGCAGAAAGTTAGTTGCCTCTTTAATATTCATTCCTCCCAGTATTCATTCCTTCCCCCTTGCTAACATGACCTGGCTTTCAGGGATGCAATGTTACAAGCTGAACATTTGCCTTCCTAGCCTCCTTCATAGCTCCAAAGAGTCAGATGACATAGCCAATGAGACATGCACAGCTGTTCTGGGAGGAGGTAGCTTCTCTTATTCCTGCCTTGAAGGTACAAGATACCTGGAGCTGCAGCAGCCTTTTTGCCGAAACGAGGTGTCAAGGGAAAGGCTAAGAGAATTGCAGAGAAGCCAGGCCAGATGTTGTTTAGCCACTAAACAAACATCAGCAGTTACCTGCCTCCAGAATTCTCATTTCATTAAGAAATAGAAATTCCGACTAGTTAAAGCTACTGTTAGTTGAGTTTTTTATTGTTAATAGCTAAATGAATTCCCACATAACACAAATGCCTATCATGTACAAAGTGAAGTCAAGCTAGAAATGTTGGTATCACAAGAAAGGGGAAGAATTATTGGCAGCATAAAATGTCTGAGATTACAGAAGAGGATGAAAGTCAAAGTAGAATTACTAAGAATAGGAGCTGGGTGGGGTGGCGAATGCCTGTAATCCCAGTACGTGGGAGGCTGAGGCAGGAGGATCGCAGGTTTGAGGCCAGTCTCAGAAATTTAATGAGACCCTGTTTCAAAATAAAAAATAAAAGGGCTGGGGGTGTAGCTCAGAGATAGACTGTGCCTGGGTTCAATCCCCAGTACCAAATAAATAAATGAATAAATAGAATACAATAGAGATAAAATAAGAGTCCCCTAATTTCTTCATAGGGATGTTGAGTGAATTAAATGAGATGCTATGTTTGCATGTAGTTTGAAAATAGAGTAACAGTGTACAAATATAAGGACCGTTTTTATTTTTTTTTTTTGCATACGTGGTCAGGGTATGCTATTGATAGTGACTAAAATTCCACACTCAGTCAGACAATGGGGTTTGAAATCTCAGCACACCACATATATGAGCTATGGGTATCAGGAAATTTATGTAATTTCTTTGCACCTCAGTTTTCCAATCTGTAAAATTGGAACCGTAATAGTAACTACCTCCATAGGACTGGTAAGGATTAAATAATATATGTCAGTGTTTGGTACAGAGCCGGCTTGTGGTGGTTGAGGGAACGAGTCAGTCATTGATAGTATGCAGTGACTCAAAGGGCACCCAAAGGTCCCTAGATGTCAAAACATACCCCTGCTGCCTCCGCACTAGTCAGAGACAGTCCCTCCGTGGTTACTGTTGTCTTAAAGCCTCAGAGAAATGTAATGCTCAACTGAGGAAGACTAAGCCTCAATACCCCTGAAATACGTATAGGGCAGCTATGATAAGCAAGCGAGGTACTTCAGGAGATAAAAGAATGCCAAAGACGTGCTCTACACTTTGGAAACTTGAAAAGATAAGACATAAATACACGGCAAGTGAAAGAATGCACAGGAGAGAGGTCACAGCTCCATGCTGTACAGGGAATGCCACAAGCCAGTGCTTGACTAATTGCCACACAGTGATGCAGAGAGGCCTAAGAGCCGTCCAACAGCAGAGGGTGCCGGAGTGGGGAACGCTCCAGGGCTGCTTCCAGGAGGAAAGGGAATCTGCGCCGAGGGTGGGATGGCTTTAGATACGCCAGGAGGAACAGAGGCACATCTCAGGAGGAGGTGCAGCGCGATCCAAGTCAGAAGACGAGCGGCCTCTGAGCATATGCACTGGGGGGTGACGTGGGGGTGGAGACCACGAGGGAGGGAGGGAGTCTGACTAAAGCAGAGGAGTGGCGCGAGGGTGTGCCAAATAACGAGTGGGAGGAACGCAAGCACGGCTCGGATCCTGAACGTGGAAGAGTGAGATGGATCTGGAAGTCTGAAGTGCACCCAGACGCTTTCTTTTTTTAATATTATTATTTTTATACTTTTAATTAAGAGTGCAATGTAATTATACATCATAGTGAGATTCAAAGTGATACAACACACATGCACACATTGCTTGGTGTATTTCCTAAGTGACGTGTGCATGTGTGTTTGTATTACTTTGCCTGTACACAAGGGAGGGTCCTGGAGATTCCAAGACAGCAAAAATTGACCAGAGCCATGTGCTGGCACTCATCAGGAATCAACAGGTAGAATTCCAGGGCCAAGAGAGTGAGCAACAGGAAATAAGCCCTGGGGTCTGTGATAGTGACACACATGGACAATTGGGACAATTGTGATGAGGATCCTGCAGTAGGATGGGTCTATGGGAAAAGCAACATCGTTGAGCCAGTCAGCAGTCAAGAAACCTGCAAACGAATGGCTGATCACTTCTGGTTCTGTTTCTATTCGTTGTCACCTCCACACACACTGGTTTCTAAGGTTAGCTCCTGTATGCTGTGAGACTCCGAGAAAGAAGGGTCCATGGCAGTGTGTTTGGAGGAAGCAAAGGAGAAGGGGATACACAGGAGACAGGTGCACTGCCTCAGAAGGCAGGGGAAGAATAGGAGGCAATCCAAGGTGTGCAGGGGAGCCATGGGCTCCAGGCGAGAGAGAGGGAGAGAAGCTGAAGTGGAAAAGACCTGTTGAGAGATCTGACCCATCTTGACCAATGGCTAGCCTGGCTTTCAGATGAACTCTGGTCAGTTCAATCTCCCAAATATTGAGACAGCTGCTCCTGCGTGCACAGCCCCTGTGCCCAAAGGTTAGAGCAGGTCTTGGGGCCCTGCTCCGGTGTCTAAAATGCAGAGCCCACTCATCACTCCCTTGAAAGTCAATCAACTGCCCTGTGAGCTGAGACAGTCAAAGCAGAAGAGCGCTGCACGATTTGCCCATTGTTCTTTTAGGGCTAAAGGACATGGGGAATGTCAGAAGCCTCTGAGCCTCAGCCTTGCATCTGAAGACTAGACGCGAAGGTTCTGAAGGATGGAGTTCTGGGCTCCCCTCGGGTTGCAACGTAGCATTCAAAACCTGAATTCCAGATTGCTGCCATGTGACCTGCATACGTTGACCTACAGCAACCTGCATGGCTGTTTCAAGCCTTAGTTTCTTTGTGTGCAAAATGGGACAAAATCGCCTGCTTCGGAGGACTTGTGAGAGAAGAAAATAAGTAACATGGAAAATGAGTAACATGGAAAAATTTCTGGCACTGACTGTGACCAGGTAAGTTGTTGTTATTTTGGTTGGCAATAGTCATATAGTCATGAAAAGACAAAAAAAATATGGCTAGATCGGGGAAAATGTACAGTGTCATATAGACCCAGTCACAATCTGATTCTCACTTCACAATTTGCCTGGAATATTGAGGTGCTTATATGAATTAATCAAGCCAGAAAACAACTGTACAGCAGATGAGTGCGTTTATACAGCTCCACCTCTCCTGTAGGTGGGAAGATGTTTCATGATTCTTATGTTCATAAAAGAACCCCCTCCCCCGCAAACTCTCCATTAGCTGTAATTATACTACAAAACGTGTGTGTGTGTGTGTGTGTGTGTGTGTGTGTGTGTTTCTTTTTTCTCTCTTTGAGGTAAAAGTAACAAGGTCTCCTATTAAAATGTCACTGTCATGGGAAGGCAAAACATATCAAGCTTTTATCAATTGTTAACACCTTGATAGCATAAGTTTAACAGATTAGCTACTTAGTTATTTTGCAAGCCCAGCAAAGTAGGTTGTTGTACCTGAAGTGTGATCTTGAGCTCATCATTTATACCCTGGACCAGAAGATACCAAAAAGTCCCATCTGCAGGGAGGGGAAGGAGTGAGCACAGGGGAAATGACTAGATGCCACTGAACTGAGTCCTTCTGAATGCAGAAAAATTCCTTGGGGGAGCTATCATGGAGTTGATGGGAGCCCAGGACTCTGCACAGAACAGGCAGGAGTCAGAGCTAGGGAAGGGTGACATGAAGGCCACAAAGGAAGCACGGTGGTCATGCAGCTCAACACGGCTCATATGAAATTCTTCATAAGAGATAAGATGTGGGTCAGTTGAAGAGTTTGAGAGTTGGCCGAGTTCAAAGCCAAGGATCAGGCCAAGTGTGGGTCTGTGAGGAACCAAGCATGCCTCCACGAGAACTAGTGCCCTGGCGAAGGTCCCGGAGCTTCCTTAGTGTGGAGCCAAGAGATCCTCAACCTCCATGGAAAATCTTCATGAGTCCCTGCGTGAAGGTGGAGCTGATGATTCTGGAACTCTGAAAGGTCTGTTTAGTGGATAGGGAGAGGAAAGGAGAAGGAGGTTGTCTTTGGGATGACCTAGGGAATCAGATCTTGTGGGGGGCAGTCCAAAATTTTGAGTAAAGGAAGGGAAAAATTGATGGCAACCATCTTGACAGCAACTACCACACTGATTCCCAGTGGCTCTCTGTGAGGGCAAGACCCCTAGCAGTCTGTTCACTGTTGCATAACCCAATTCTGGTTACATTTCACAGCATATAACACACAATAAATTTTTTTGTGTGTGTGGTACCGGGGATTGAACGCAGGGGCGTTCTACCTCCGCGCTACGCTCCCAGCCCTATTTTTTATACTTTATTTTGAGACCAGGTCTCACAAAGTTGCGGAGGGCCTCACTAAGTAGAGAGAGAGAGAGACAGGGAGAGAGAGAGAGAGAGAGAGAGAGAGAGAGAGAGAGAGCGCGTGTGCACGCGCACGCGTGCACGAACTAAGGCTGGCCGCGAACCCGGATCCTCCGGTCTCCGCCTCTCAAAGTACTAGGATTACAAGTGTGTGCCACCACACCCGGCCACAATAAATATTTATTAAGTTAATTAATAAGATTGTCCAACAATAGAGAAACAGATTGAAAGAAATGATGAAATTTGCTCAACTCACCAACTGGTAGAAAGCAAAAGTAACTTAAGCTCAAATAATCTGAGTGAAGTTTCTTTAACCACATGGTTCTACTCCTTCCTTCTCCCTGAGGCAGGTAAGTATTGAACTGGTTGATGGTTGAGACCGTTATCAATTATACAGGACCAAGTGTACACTTGGAATTAGAGCTGATATGCAGGACACCGAGTTAATGATGAATTAAGCTGCTTGATCAATGAGATCCGATTAAGGCCCCTGCATCTCTCTGGCTGTATCTGCAGTGTGTGTGACCCTGTGTTATGCTTTGGATCTGGAATATCTTCCAAAAGTTCAGGTGTTGAAGGCTTGGTCTCCAAAGGAGCAATGTTCAGAGGGGAGGCTCTGGGGAAGCAATTGAATCATGAGGCCTCTGAACTCATCAGTGGATTAATCCATTGCAGGCAGTGTGGACTAGTGGAAGGTGGTGAAAACTGTAGGTGATAGGGACATGGTTGGAGGAAGCAGGTCACTGGGAGTGTGCCCTGGGAAGGTATTGTCCCTGGCCATTCTCTCTCTGCTTCCTGGCTGCCATGAGCTGAGCAGCTCTCCTTCACTACACCCTTTTGTCATGATGTTCTGCCTCGCCTCAGGCCCAAAGCAATGGAGCCCGCCAACCATGGACTGAAACTTCTGAAACCATGAGCCAAAATCAATCTTTCCTCCTCTAAGTTGTTTTCCTAAGGTATTTGTCACAGTGTCGAAAAGCTGACTATCACATCCTCTCTCGGGTGGGGCCGCTAACATTCAAGTCCTCTATTTAGCTGAGCAGATACATAATCATGGTCCTTAATGTGCCTTTGGAAGAGTGTGCCCTTTGTGAAAGGTAACCTCTACCTCTGTGTGAGAAGGGAAAATTCAGTTCCTTGCCAAAAAGTCAGCCCTGGCATCTTTTCCATCACAGTACTTGAACAAGTCTACCACAGGCTTTTTCTTTCTCCCTTGTCAGGAAGCCAAGAGTGGCATTTCAAAGCACACGTTTACCCCCTAGCAATTTCTCTCTTCCATCACCATGTGCTCTCTTCTCATAAAATCAGACCAGACAACGAAGCTGGTAAGATCAATGTCCTGTTTCTCCTCCCTCCCTTGGGTGGGCATGGCTCAGGAGCTGTGCATTGTGAACAACAAACATTTAAAATAAAATGCTTTAGACAGACAATAGCGATCTAATAATGACAATAACAACAACACGTACATACAAAATAAAACTAAAAAGGCTTTAATTGATCTAGCAGAGGGGTTGATTCAAGAAAACATATGGCATATAAATAATGAACTGGACAAAACTGCAGAGAAAAATCTCGACCTCAGGTTTCTGAAAAGCTCTGCCTTAATGCTCACCAACATCTGGAGCACATACATCGGGAAAGGACTGTCCCTGCGAAATGTAACCAAACAAATCAACTGTTCTGCTCCTCATTCCAAACACTTTCGTTTTTACAATGAATGGGAAATCTATGGCAATCACTGTTACAGCATTTATGATTAAAAAATCAGCAGGTAGACAGATTAGAGAAAGTGAAACAGAGTTCCATACAGTCTGCGATCCCATCGTCTCCGCCAAAAATGAGTGCTAACGTAAATCCCAGAAGTTTCATATATTTTTGCCACCTTTTGTTTCCTTGCCCCTAGCAGGACTGTAAAAGATAGAACTTTAGCGGGACCTAACATAAGCTGACTTCTCCAGACTTGAGAGATGTCAAATTTTAAGAAAAATTAAAAGACATTTGTGGGTTTTTTGTTCTATTATCCATGACAGCTGACAGTCTAGTTGTTCCATTCTCCAAAGTCCCAAAGTGAACAATAAAAGCTTAGTGGGTGTGTTAATCATCAATATGGAGGCACAAAAGTTGTGGCGCATCTAATGGCGGTGGGCCATTTGCCAATCAAAAAAAAAGTTTCTAATAACAGTTAAAATGAAAAAAAAAACACCCCTCCTCAACTTAATTGTTTTTCTTCAACTTCTCCATACAACTTATATCCCTGTTTTCAGAAAGTGAACCTCAATTTCTTCACCCATGAAATGAAAAGTGTTGGATCAGATGAACTTCCAGCTGCTTCTCCAGTAAAATTCTATAATTTTAAATATATGTGGATATGGATATCCATATATATATATACATATATATATATGGATATCCATATATATATATATATATATAATCTATACACATATATGTAAAATATATGCACAATATATAAATATATGCATACATGTATTAAGCATATATACATATATATGCATATAGACATATATATGGAGAGAGAGAGCATGCTGACATGTCAACATAATTTAAAAATCAAAATGTGTTTTCCCTTGCATCTGACATGCATTTAGCCTCTTGGGCTTCAGTCTGAGTCTGAAAGAAGACTTGGAATCATGGGTGGAAAATGGGTTTCGACTTGCTTGCCAAATCTTCTCCTTTGCCAGGATCATTATGTTGAAAAGCATCAGTGAAGCTATGCCTGGGCCCAGCATAAAAGAGTACTTATATTTATAATGAGTATTTATATATAGTGAGCATTTATAATGAGTAATTAAAATAAGTCTTAACACGAGGCAGATCATACATGATATTTCTATTGCTCTCAATAAGCCTATTAAAGTCTAAATCCTATTCCCCTTGTGGGAGAGTTATCATGGGGATGAAAGAGAAGTTTGGAGTTGGCTTATTCTTTAGCATTTCACACCAAAGAAACAGCATCCAAAGAGGTGGAATTATTTGCCTGTGGTCAAAATTTGAATCCCAGCACTCAGAGTCCATAACCATCATAGTACACCATGTCACCTTCTCTAAACTCCATCAAGCTCCACGAAAGGGAATGCCTACCAGTGACTGGTAAATCATCCAGGCAGGAGCCAGCCAGGAAGCAGGACCCCTCATCTGTAGGTATTTAAAATAGAATAACTTTAATTGGGGGATTTGTTATACAGATAACTGAAGAGCTAAGAAACAAAACAGGTGAAGCAACCTGGGGATTAGTAACAGCAGAAAGTTGCTGTCATCCTTAGACTGAAAGGACACAGGGAGAAGATGAGGATCCCTGAAACATGTTAGAAGTTCCCTGGAAAAGGCTGAACCGTGAGGAGGGAGGGAGGAAATTTTGGGAGCTAGAAAGTGGAAGAGAAAGTTAGAAATACCCGGCTTCTCCCTGATCACTACACCAGTCTTTTGAAAACTCACTCAGAAGCTATTCACCAAGAAAGCCTGGAAAACACAGCTATATATTAGAAGCAATGACCAGAACAGACAAAATAATATATTGCAGACAAGTACGTGAACACAGATAGGAGACTTCAGGCCATGAGGAAAAAATGGAAGGCCGCATCCAAATCCTTTAGAAAGATCCAACTTCTTCTACTTAATCTGTTAAGTTATTTCTATTAATATACTGTTTCCATCTCTCAAATGGAGCAGGAAAAGGTCTTTTTTTTTCCCTACCTGAATCTCTTGCCTGTCAACGCATGTTCAAGGAGCACAGATTGGTACATAGAAGTCTTGATGGAATTTGCACTGTAGCCAAACTGAAAGCAATCGCCCATCCAGATCATTCCAACTCTTGTGTGAAGGTTTAAGACACAGAGAGAAAAAGGAAACTGAGAGGCTCAGGAAAATGAGCTCTCCTCAGAGACTCGTAAGTTAAATGAAAATGTCTTTAAAACAATAGATGGAGTATAGTTCTGTAGCTATAAGATTCCCGACTTCAGAGTCTAAGACACTGATTCTCAAAATGTGGTGCTATCTACATCAGAATCACTTCAAAAGTCTTGTTAAAGACTAATAGAATTAGTAAATCTAGACTTAGAGGTGGAGTATTGTATTTTTGGTAGAGTCTCAAAGATATGTTGAGAATAATGTGCCTGAACAAGGAAATCCAGGGTGTGGCTACTAGCATTCCTTTCCAGGTGAACTAATGATGCCCTTTAATGATTCATGTCATCTATAGCTGTAGAGGGCGTATTGCTCTGTTTGATAAGCCACAAGAAGACCTGCCCATCACCCAGTCCTGTTCCTTGGGTCTGTTCCACATCTGGACTGTGTGCTTAAACAATTCTGCTTCCCCTTTTCCCCTTCCCTGGGAAGAAGTCTGGGGCTGACAATTTGGAAAGCTGGCTTGCCCTTTTCCCTGCAGTCCTTCCCTCTCCTCGCTCTCTTTGGCCTTGCACTGAACTCCCCAGGAGAAGGGCTCTCCTGAAGCTGGGGAGCCGAGCTGCCAGCTCCTCTCGTTTCCCATGTCACTCTCAAGTGGCAGAGGAAGTGCTCTAGTAGACACAGCTGCCCCAGCTGTGGGCCTGGGAGGCTTGCCCATCACAAGGGGTGGGAGCCCTGTCCCCTCTGGGGTGACCCAGGCCAAAGGGGGCGAAAGCGGGTGTCATGTTGCACCTGATCTTGGGAGGCATATTTTCTCCCCAGGTCCCCCAAAGGGAAACCTCCACTATGCAGACTGGCATGCGCCATTTCTTTCCCTCCACAGGGAAGGGATCTGGGTGCAGCATTGTTATTTATACCCAGTTTAACAGTGTTTCTTTTCCTTTAAACAATCAACAGGGGCTGCCTTCCCGGGAATGGAAGATGAAAAGACAGCGAGATTACCTGCCAGGACCATTTAGGCTTTAATGATTTTCACGTGAGCGCTTCCAGAGAAACCGTACAGCAACCGAGTCCTAGGATGCTGTTCTAATAAAATTAAAATTACTAAAATAAACTGCCAGGCATCTGGAAAGCACCGAGAACACAGCATATTATGTGAACTGACATCCAAATATTGTACACCTACGTGGTCCTTGAGTTACAACAAAGACATTCTGCATGCTAAAGCCTTGCTTTTAAAATTTTAATTTCCTCTTAAGTAGATTGTAATCATTAGGTAGCGAAATCATATTCAATATCCATTTCCTTTATGTTGTCCAGCGGTTTATAGTTTCTTTGTGTCAAATTCTCAAATTCATGTTTGCATACATTCTGGAGCTGCAAATACAAAACAAGGGATATTCAAATGAAAAGTAACGGTGTTTACAGATATCCAAATAATAGATTGCTCTCCTCCTTTTTTTCATCTAGCTATGTTGGAATCTATTAGGAACAGATTTAAGACAGGATTAAAGATCTAAATATGAATACCTAGTGATTCCCTGAGAATCGAGCTCTGCATATGACTCTTAAAAAAACACTGAACACCAAATGACATTCAGTTTGATCATGAATATTGATAGTATTATATTTATTTTAAATATAATGTATTCATCAGTACTCAACCAAAAGTAAAATTAAACTCATCAGGATCAGAATAACTGTTTGGTTTTGCAAAAGTCAAGGACCCTCGTTGGGTGGCTTAATGACTTCTTGTTTGTGTTCTGTTTGCATAAATTATCCATCAAGTGCAGCCATCATGCCGGATACAGCATGGCACTTGCGGAGGAGTGAGAGCCGCATCAGGATCCTCATTAAAGGGAAATGCGATTGGAATGGAGTCATCCTTCCATGCCTGGCAAGGATCTGCTGCCTCCATTCCCCATCCCTTTGCACCAATTCCATTTGTAGTTGGAACTGGGCTCCCAGACCTGGAATTTTAAAAGCAACGGATGCAATCAAACAATAGATGTTGTACGAGACAGCCGCTGTGCCTGTAGCCAAATGTGATAAAGAAAGGGGAGAAAAACAGCATAATGGGTTTCAAGGCAATCAGATGAGTTTCTGAGAATGCAGGTGCCGGGTAATGCTCTCTTCCTTCATCTAGCTGTTTATGTACCACAAAAACATCCTTTTCTCAATATCTATACACATTCTTTCTACCTCATGGTGTTATTCCCCAATAAACTGGGTATGGATCAGACCCAAGTCATGCTGTGTGTAATACTAATTAAGCAAGACAGGCAAAAATAATGGCATCCTTGTTTCCCATAGTACAATCATCATGTTCCAGTCTGGACACATCCTGCAGCTATTCCAGTGTAATTGTATTACTTAACTCAGGAAAGCCTCTGAGAATGTTGTTTTCTAGAAAAAGAGAATGCAAAATAAAGTCGTGGAGCATAAGAGAAGCCACATAATAGGAAGAGAGTAACTTCCCAACAGAGTGATGAGATGTTATGTCTCCGAGATGTGCAGAGCTGAACATATGTTGTATTGGAATAAAAAATGCAGGTGAAGCCAAGGGAAGAAAGAAACACAGCACTTCATATTGCAATCTTAAATAAAACTGCCTGTGTACCTGGAGACCGTTCTGGTTTGGTTCACAGACATTCGGCTCTGAAATAAGAAATTGGAGAGCATTATCAAATGATGATCATCACCATAAACTGGCCTTGGCTAAACCTGCCCTCCAGGCTGAGACACTATTACCAGCAACTTAAGCTTGTCACAGATGTTACATGCAAGACAGCATATTCCTGCAAGATGCACGCAGCTGGGACCCAGAGTCAGGCTATAACTGGCTTAGACTGGTCTTTAATACGCTAAACTGATACCAAAAATGGCAGAGATGTGATGTGCTTAGCTAAAGTCCATAAAGTCCATCCTGAGACCTAGTAATACCTCATAATATGACCTTGTAGATAGGTTCAAGTACATGAAGGGACACGGCACACACAGGTGACAGGAAGCAGCTGTGCTCCATTTACACGGAGGACAGGAAAAGAAGGAAGGAATTTTAAATTACAGCAGACAGGTGTGACCGGTGTTAAAAGACAGGAATGGGGACACCCAAGTTATTAAATAGGACCGACATTATTAGGAGAGCAAGAAGAATGGACATTCAAGTCTTGAATGTCAGTAAATGCATACATGGCTCAATGACATGTTAATAGGAACAAGCAGCCCGTATATAATTTTCATCATAAAATATTATATTGAGCAATATGAAATGACCATTTTGGTAGGCCACAAATGGTCAAATATCAGCAATTTCATGTGGTTCAACCTAATAGTTCTGCCTTAGTCCGACTCCTGAATAGCACAAAAGCATATTAGGCAATCAATAAATTTCTGTAGAATGGGATGGGTGAGTAAATAAACGAGTTTTCAAGTACTTAAAATGAAAATATTTGTCTGAATGAAGGTCCTGGTTCATTTTTCATATAGAACAGTCTTGTGTAGATTTCTTTCTTTTTCCTTCTCTCTCTCTCTCTGTGTGTGTGTGTGTGTGTGTGTGTGTGTGTGTGTGTGTGGTACTGGAGATTGACCCCCAGGGCATTCTACTTCCGAGTTAAACCCCCAGTCCATTTTGGTTTGTTTTGAAATAGGGTCTCTATAAGTTGCAGAGAGTCTTACTAAGTTGCTGAGGCTGGTCTTGAACCTTCCATCTTCTTGTCTCAGCCTCCCAAGTACTGGGATTACAGGCATGCACCATCATGCACGGCTTGTGTAGATTTCTTTCTTGCATCTAAATGGATTACTTTTCTGTCTAAAGTCTCTCCTTTTAGTCCATCCTTGAAGTTCTACACATGAGTGTCATAGACTTTGACCATTTGTAGACACTATTAATAATTCTCTTCTTTTAGATTACCAATAATAATGGTTAATGAAAATAATCAAGCCCATATCCTTTTCTAAATTTTTTTTTTTTGTGTGTGGTACCGGGGATTGAACCCAGGGGTGTTCTGCCTCCGCGCTACATCCCCGGCCCTATTTTTCCTATTTTTTTTATACTTTATTTTGAAACCGGATCTCACGAAGTTGAGGAGGGCCTCACTAGGTAGAGAGAGAGAGAGAGAGAGAGAGAGACAGAGAGAGAGACAGAGAGCGCAAGCTGAGGCTGGCCACGAACCCGGATCCTCCGGTCTCTGCCTCCCAAAGTACTGGGATTACAAGCGTGCGCCACCACGCCTAGCTCTTTTCTAAAATTTTTGGATTTTAATTGGAAAAACAGATACCAAAGGATCCAGTCATGACGGTTTGCTTTCAAGTGTTTGTGCTAGCTTATAGCATTCAGAAAGAGTATTCATCTTCACTGAACAGGTAGAATTTGTTTTGTGCATCAAGTTTATTGAGAAGCAGGCTAATCCCTCAGCATTGTAACATGCCTCCTCCGTTCTTTCAGTTGCGCAAGCCAAAACCCCCTCAGTGATCCTTCATTTTTTCTTATTTTGCTCATACCCCATATCCAGTCTATCAGCAAATCTTGAAGCACTATCTACATAGTGCTTCAAGTTCATAGTGCTTCCCAGTTCTAGCCACTGTCACCGTATCTTCCACTAGTCACCCTCCCACACACCATGACCCTCCCACAGCCAAGCCATGAGCCTCTACCTGGATTATCCCAAGAACCCAAAAGCAGGTCTTTCTGCTTTTATCCGTGCTTCCCTATACCTTATACTCCATGATGCAGAAAGATCATCACCCTCAGAAGCTTCCATTAGCTCCCCATTTCACTCAGTAAATGCCAAAGTCCCTACAATGGTCTGAGAGCCCTTCCTGGCTTGCACCACAGCCCATTGTTCCCTCCCTGGCTTGATCTCCCACTACATTCCCTCATGAACGCCCTGCTCCCACCACACAGCCCACCTCCAGACACCCACTGAAGTCTGACCCTCTCCACGACACCTTCCCTAGTCATTCTGCCTGAACGACCACCCGCTCCCCCAGCTCTTCACATCTCATTTCTCTGCCTCAGTATGTACCCTTCACTTTTGTGTGGGTTTAAAACACATCAACAAATTCTTTGATTATTTCTCCCTTCAAAATATGGGACCTGATTCCTCTCCTCTTTAGTATGGGCTTTATTTAGTCACTTGGCAAAAGTGAGGGTGTCAAACTGAGGTATGGGGTTTCTCCTTGTTCTCGCTCACTCTTGGAAGCCAGCTGCCATGTCATGAGGCCCCAGGCACCTGTGGAAAGGTTCTCACGGAGAGGAGCAGGGGCCTCCTGCCAATGGCCACAGGTACAAACATCATGGAAGAGGATCGTCCCGCCCCAGTCGAGTCGTCAACTTACCACAGTCAATATTTTTACTTTAGCCTCATGAGAGATACTGAACCAAAACACCCAGCTAAACTATTCTCAGATTCCTGACTCAGAAAAACTGTGAGGAAATACACTGTCATCATTTTAAGCCTTTAAGTTTTGGGGTGATTTCTTATATAACAATAGATGACTAATACATCCCCATCTAGATATGTCATGCTTAATTGTTCTCTTTATTGACTGTCTCCTTCAAGGAGAACAAAATTGTCTATTTTGTTCATTGTTGTGATCCCCACAGCAAAAACATTTAAATGAATTAATCTTTTACTTTTAATAATGAATGAGGCAGATATCCAAGATACATATATGGTAGTGGATCAGCAAAAATGTGACACTCATACACATACTCAGAGAGGTCGCAAGAGCATATATTGTTTGGGTTCAGGCAGTAGGAACAATGATTATATTTGGTCATATGGTGGACATCTACCATTGATGCAGTATGGGAATAATGACTACCAAGAGGGTCCTTTTCTTCTACTGAATGCTAAAGATATGATCTTATAGAAAAACAAATCAACTAGTAGATGGCCAGCCTGGTTCTTCATCCAGGCAGACCACAGAAACTGTAAGCAGCATTTCCTATAGCCATAAATGCCCACCCACTACATCCCAGTATCCTGGTTCAGGAGTTCCAGAAGGAGGCCTTGGCTTCCTTGGCTGTAAAAAGGTCCTCTAGATTATTCTGATGCACAACCAAGACTGAAAACAAGTTCACTGGGTGGTAAATAACTAGAGAAGTAGGCCAATCCACAGTCCACATCAATGCAGCAGCTCTAAAGTCCTTTTCTTCATTCATGCATTCATCTCCTAATTATGTATTAAGTTGTTGGGCACTGTGTGAGGCCCTAAGGGAGTGGAGAGCCTGGCAGAGCTCAAGGTCTGGCTAGGGAGATCAGGCTCTCATCCAATGAGACATCCAACCCACAAAGCCAGTCGTCAACATCCCAACCTCATCCCTGCCTTTCCCACCATCCAAGTCTGGACTCACTCCACACATACACCCTGAGCTTAAGATGGATTGGACACACATCATCAAAGAGACATGGGCTGTGTGGCAACTGAGGAGAAGGGAGGGCTCAGTTCAGCTAAGGAGAATGCATAAAGCACAAATGAGAAGAGCCCCAAAGGAACCCAGAATTTAAGGACTTCCAAAGGAAGAAGAGTTTGCTATGAAGCCTAACAGATAGGTTTCCTGGAGCTAAATGGAAAACCAGACAATAGAAAGACCTTCGTGTCAAAGGCATGGTGTTATGGCTTGGCTATGGAATGTCCCCCAGAAAAGCTCATGTACTGGCCATGCATCAATGCTCAGAGTGAAATGAATGAATCATGAGGGCTATAACCTCATCAGTGAATTAATGCATTTGATGGATTCCTAGCTTGAATGGATTTACTGGGTGGTAGTTGTAGGCAGATAGGGTGTGGCTAGAGGAGGTGGGTCACCAGAGGTGTGGCTTTAGGGACTATGTCTGTCCCTGGTCCCTTCACTGTCTCTCTCTGCTTCCCAGCTACCATGAGCTGAATAGCCTTCCTCTGTCATGCCTTTCTACCACGATGTTTCTGCCTTGGAGCCAGTCAACCATGGACTAAACCACTGAAACCATGAGCCAAATAAGCATTTCCTCCTCTAAGTTGTTCTTGTCAGGTATTTTGGTCACAGCAACAAAAGGGCTAACTAAAATACACAGTATCCTAAAGCAGAAAGGGTGACCAAGGTTCATGTCTCTAACGTAAATTGATGTCCTGCTTGCTCAGATCTGTACACTTAACATTCTGAAAAATGAGTTTCATCCAGACAAGGGATTCCTCTATCTTAGTAAACAATGGTTTATTTAGTCCTTGACTAGCAGAGAGAGCACAGAGCCAGGGATTTGCTAGACCATAGTTCTAGTTCTTCTCTCCTACTAACTAACTCTGGAGCTTAGAAAATAATATAAGTTGTTTATGGTTCTTGTTTCCTCATCTACTAAGTGATACTATAGGAATAAAAGATCTTTAAAGCTTTTTTTCATTCTAATATTCAATTAAAATTCTGTGGTACGTGTGTTTGTGTGTGTGTGTGTGTGTGTGTGTGTGTGTGTGTGTGTAAAATAGTTCATTACCTGATATTGTTCTCTGAGAAATGGAAGCACTGTGTATAGGGGAGAGATTGTGTGTGACTTGGCTTTATTGGTAAGAGAAGCAAACACCTGCAGGCATATGCTAATTTCCAGAGTAGTAGCTGACAGCGTTATCCTTCATTTGGAAAGTATTTCAATACCAATTGAATGAGTTAGAACAAATATCCTCGGGCATGCTAGCAGTACCAGAGAACTGTCAGAGCCAGAGATTAGACCCAGAAGTTCATTTGGGTTACACAATGCCCTGGGCTGAGAGGCAGCTGACAACATGGAGTGTTTGCCCTCCCACCCCTTGTTCGTGGCTCATCCCTGGTTCAGGGAGGGCGTCTGAAGACCGTAGACCCACATCAACAGCATAGCACAGTAGCTCTCTACCTTCTGGCTTAGCGTAGGCAGAGACATGATTGAGGCTGCAGCAGGTGGCGAGCTGACGGCCGTGGGACGTTGTAACTCCTTGTTCCCTCTGCCAGTTAATTCCCAAGAAGGAACCATTCTGAGGAGAGGTTTCCAGCCCTCTCTCTACTCTTCCGGAGCGGAGGGAGTGGCTAGAGATTTAGAAAAACAAGGGAAACATGGGAGTCAGGAGCGATCATCCCCATCACACTCTAAAGCAAGGATTCTCAACCTCAGCATCATTGAGCTATGGGGCTGGATAATGCTTTGTTGTGGGGCCATCCTTGTGCATTGTGGGATATTTAGCAGCATCCTGATCTCTACCCACAAGATGCCAGAAGCATCCCCTTCCCCAGTTGTGATGACCAAGAGTAATTTTAGAGCCAAATGTCCCCCAGATTGTTCCCCATTAAGAATCACTACTCAAGCCGGGCGTGGTGGCGCACGCTTGTAATCCCAGTACTTTGGGAGGCGGAGACCGGAAGATCCGGGTTCGCGGCCAGCCTCAGTTCTCTCGCTCTCTCCCTGTCCCTCTCTCTCTCTCTCTCTTTCTCTCCCTGTCTCTCTCTCTCTCTCTCTCTCTCTCTCTCTCCCTCTCTCTCTCTCTCTCT